>CAUYMX010032659.1:0-54348 GCA_963573855.1 Lepilemur septentrionalis
GCCTGTAGTCCCAGCTACTCGGGAGGCTGAGGCAGAAGGATTGCTTGAGCCCAGGAGTTTGAGGTTGCTGTGAGCTAGGCTGATGCCATGGCACTCTAGCCTGGGCAACAGAGTGAGACTCTGTCTCAAAAAAAAAAAAAAGAAAAAAAAAAGAAACGAGGTCTCAGATGCAAGAAACCATCAAAAGAACCCTGGCAACATAAAAACACACAACAGTTCAACACCCCAAGTGATCACAATGTAGCTACAGTGATGGACTCCAACAAGGAAATTGCAAAAATGACAGAAATGGAATTCAGAATCTGGATGGCAAATAAGATGAATGGAATTGAAGAAAAAGTTGAGAATCAACAAGAAGCAGCCAAAAAAAAAATTATTTCAGGGAAATTAATGAAAAAGTCACTAAGAAGCTAGACAACGTAAGAACGGATATAATAGAACTTCAAGAAATGGAAGTGTCATTTAGGGAATTTCAAAACACTTCAGAAAGCTTCAATAGACTAAACCAAGAAGAAAGAATCTCAGAGCTTGAAGACAAGGCTCTTGAGCTAACTGTGTCATTTAAAAAGGCAGAGAACAAAAAAGCCTAAGCAATCACTTAGATATGGTACTATACAAAATGAACCAACATATTAATTATAGGTATCCCTTAGGGAGAAGAAGAAAGAGCTAGAAGCATGAAAATCTATTTGAGGGAATTATTGAAGAAATCTTCCCTGGTATCACCAGAGATCCAGACATCCAAATACAAGATAGTCATCGAACACCAGAAGATTCATAGCAAATAGGACATCTTCAAGACACATAGTAATCAACCTGGTCAAAGTCAAAATGAAGGAGGAAATTCTACAAGCAGCTAGACATAAGCAACAACTGACCTAAAAAGGAAAATCCATCAGGCTAACAGTAGACTTCTTAGTGGAAACCTTACAAGCCAGAAGGGAGTGAAGACCCATTTTTGATCCTAAACAGAGCAACTGCCAGCCTAGTTTTTGAATCCTCCACAACTTAAGTTTCACAGCTGATAGAGAAATTAAGTATTTCCAGACAAGCAAAGACTGAGGGAATTTGTCATGACCAGACCCGCCCTGCAGGAAATACTCAGAACTGCATTATACATGAATCAGCACAATAGATACCCACCAGTGTTAAATCACCCAAAAAAGCTAAAGCTCACAACTCTTACAAAACAACAGCACAAGAGGGAAAACAAAGCAATAAGGTATTACCCAACATGATGAACAGAACAGCATCCCACATATCCATTCTATCTTTCAATGTGAATAGTTTAAATGCACCACTAAAAATAAATAGGTTGGCTAAATTTATGAAAAATACAACCCAAGTATCTGATGTCTCCAGGAAAACACATCTAAATCATAAGCACTCAGACCAATGTGAAAGGAAGGGAAAAAAATATTCCACACAAATGGAAACCAAAGGAGAGCAAGTATAGCCTTTCACACATCAGACAAAATTGACTTTAAATCAATAATGGTAGAGAAAGACAAAGATAGTCACTATATAATGATAAAGGGAATAATTCTACAAGAAGACATAACAATCCTAAATACATATATGCACCTAACACAGGAGCTCCCATATACATACAACAAATTCTACTAGAGCTAAGCAAGGAAATACATTGTAGCATTGTAATTGCCGGGGCTTCCAACCCTCTACTGCCAGAGCTGGACAGAATATCAAAGCAGGAAATAAACACTGGACTTAAATGGGACCCTAAAACAAATGGACCTAACAGACATTTACAGAACATTCTACTGAAAATACATTCTTCCCATTAGCACACAGGACATTCTCCAAGATTGATCTTATCTTAGGCCACAAAAAAAGACAAAACAAATTTTTTAAAATCAAAATCATACCACGTATCTTCTCAGACCATAGTGGAATAAAACTAGAAATCAATTTCCAGAGAAACATTCAATTCTACACAAAGTCATGGAAACAACCTGCTACTGAATGATGGTCAATAATCATGGATCCATGAAATTAAGATGGAAATCAAAAGATGCCTGGACCTGAATGACAAAGGGGACACAAGCTATCAAAATCTACAGGATTCAGCAAAAGCATCACTAACAGGAAACTTCATAGCCTTAAGTGCCCACATCCAAAAGTCAGAAAGGCCACAAATTAACAACTTAATATTATATCTCAAGGAACTAGAAAAGAACAAACCAAACCAAAAGCTAGCAGAAAAAAACAAATAACAAACGTCAAAGCAGAAATAAATGAAATGGAACACATTTATCACTGGAGAGCTTTCCAAATGACTAGTTGTCAAGTCATTACTAGATTGCTATCAAAGAGCACGAAGCTCCTCTGCCTTGACTATCTCCCTAGACCTGTTGAGTACGGAAAAATGTTCCAAATTCTTCATCCTTTTGCCCTGAAGCCTTTCTGCTCCATTGTTGGAACTCATTTTCTCATCCATTGGCTCATGTCCAGCCCCAGCTTGCCTTGTGGACAGCTCTGGCCTGTATCTGTTGGTTAGTATAGACTGCTTCTGACTTGCTTTGTTTATGCTGCTGCGAGAGGGGGCCAGAAAAGTCTGTCTGCCATCCTCAATTGTCTGGACGTTCTCTGTAAGCTCATGGTTGGTATCAGATGGTGATTGTCTTAAGGCTCCCTGTCCTCCTTTGCCCACAGGTGAGGTGGCAGGGAGGACATGATCCAGGCTGGGAACTGAATTTGTTGTTCTCACCTTTTCTTCATGAAAAGCTTTGGAGCTTATTCTAAGGGGCCTGGAAACTCCATCTTTGGAATCCACCACAGAAATAAGGTTGGTTGAAGAGGCAAATTTAGGTAAAGATTCGAATGAGTCCTTCTTTGAGTTAAAGATTTGCATGGATTCAAGGACCTTGGGGGGAATACCCCATGTCATCCTCATATGAAAACTTTTAATATGGGCTTCCAACAGCTCTTGCTTGCTGGAGCCAAGGAAGCAAACCTCCTGGGAAGTATTCAGGTGGTGGTTCCCACCCACCAATGATGCCAAATTTCTGTGTTTTATTTGGCTGTGGGATTTCTTAGGAAGAGGCACTGTGTGCTTGATAGAATGACATGAATTATGCACAGTGCTAGAAATCTGATCCTCATTGATTTCCTCAAATTTCTTGCTTAATCGTGCTATCAGGGCATTTTCAAGTTGTTTTGGACCTAGGCTCACACTTGAGGCCATTGAATTATTCCCTGGAAGACTCGCCATGTGATGTTCTACATCTTTCACAGAGTGAGACCCTAGACCCTTATCTGAAGACCTCTCTGGGTCACTCAACAAATGATCTTTTGGGTCATTCTCTAGGCTATGTCCCTGATCCTTCCTCACATCCTTCTTTAGTGAAAGCATTTCTGAGTGTCTCTCATGGAAGCTTCCAGATTGACTCAACCCAAGATTCTCTAGATCTTTACTGCTTTGACCTTTAAAGAAAGAGATCCATGAGAGTCCATAATGGCACTTTGACTCAGATGTCTCAGGAATTTTTCTCTGAGGATTTAGCAGTGACAAAGACTCACAGACCCTGTGGGGCAGGCCCCACCGGTGTTGGATGAGCCGCTTTCGAAGGTGGTGCTCTAGTTTCTTCCGAAGCTCACTGCTGAGAGGAAAATCTCCAGGAAGGATAGAGATTGGAACGTGAGCCTTGGAGGACTGGCTGACCAGTGTAAGGTTGGGAGCTGGAGGACAAAAGTCTTTCTGAGACTTCTTGACCACAGAGGGTAAACCCCACACAATTTCCTGTTCTTTCTGCAACACATTCCATTCTAGGTGATGAATTTCAGATGGCATAAGACTCTGTGCCTCCTTCTGGGGTTTATGAAAACACACTCCACAGATCCTAATGTGGGATAGAGAATCAGGTGATAGGACTGGGAATGGGGATTGAAGTTGGGCCTGGGATTGGACTTGAGTGAGGGGCAGGGACTGAGGTGAAGGTAGGGTTTGAGGCAAAGGTTGAGATTGGGCCTCAGACAAGTACAGAGGTTGGGGATGAGGAAGTACTGGAGATTCTTGGGCTACGGAGGTATTTGAGATTCCATTGAAGAACACAAGGGTTGAGGAAGAGCCACCCAGGATGAGGACAGTAGACTGCAGGGACTCACTGTGCAGAGATGGGAGACCGCAGAAAAGCTGTATATATTTTTGTTCTAAATTGTCCTCAAAGGTCTTAGAATATAGGAGCTGCTGATGCACGTGCAACTCCTCTGGTTTGTCTTTGCTGGTCCACAAAGGAAGCGAAACTGCCAAGTCATGTTTATCTGCAGTTGACGCTAACAGTTGGGCTGAAGAATTTAGTTGGTAGTCTGACTTAAGTTGCTTTGGAAAAGATGCCATTTTCTTTCCCTTTTCCTTCCACATCAGGAAATCACTCCTCTTTTTAACTTGTCTCTCCAATAGTGCCAGAATATCAGGGTTGAAAAAAGAGAGGTTCCCAGGTTCTACAAGGTTGGCTGCAGAGTCTCCCACAAAAGAGACCTCAGAAGAGTAGGGGGCAGCAAGCTCTTGCTTGAAGTCACATGGTGCCAAGTTGGAGGTGAACATGTCCTGGGCATGAGGCTGCCACCAGGAGAATTCTAAAATTGCAAGACTTGAAGGGTCAGTGTCACTGATTGTTGGGACGTAAGTGGACAATTCATCAGTGCTATCTGGAGATGACATCTCCAGAACAGGCTTTGATAAAATGGAAATTGATTTAGACTGAGTCACAGTTAAGGTGCCGTCTGGCAGTGGTGAAGCAGATGGGGTTGGCAGTGCATGATGAGCATGGGCATCAGTGGGATCCATTGCCAGGGATGAATTTTGTAAGGGGCCAATGTCTTGGGAGAAGATGGGGTCAAATGCAAAGATAGTCTTTACAGACAAAGTGGCCTCTGGTTGGAGAATAGGATCTGCTCCCTGAGTGTGATGTGGTGGGAAAGGGAGAAAGGCAAGTGGCTGGGGTGGAGAAGGGTCCACCAGGGATTTGGAATTCCAGGGAGCAATGGGCTCTGGTGGCAGAGGGTCATCCAGTGGAGAGGGTGAAGGTAAGTCAGGTAAGGGGGTCATCAGGTCAGGTGAGAGAATGGAGGAGGGAGGTAGAGAAGGCTCAGGCAGAGGGGCTGGTATTAATTCTCCTGGAGGGCTTACTGACAGGGTGGAGGAGAAAGTATGTGATGACTCTGTCACAGAAACTGGATAAGCTAAAAGTGACACAGAGTGAGCAGCATCTTCCAGGGACTGACGGAGCAGCACTTTCATGATCTCAGTAGTTGTGCTATTGCACACATCACAGAGTGGGTCTGGACATAACAGCTGACGAAAGCTCGTGGTATCATGATTTTCACCACAGGGGCTGTAGAAGACAGGAGGTACAAAGCTGCAGCCAGGACCAGAACAAGGAAAGGGGGGCTTGCTCACTTAGCTGGGGGGGGGGGCCAGATGAAGCCTGCTGCCCCCCTCACCTTGCCCCCACCCATGACTTCACAATATACTCTCCAGCGTCTCCCCAAGGACGTCATTCACAAACCCATTACCATAGCTCCGCCCTCCCATGACTACAGCAGGGTGCACTGAATCCCCGAAATGAATTGAACACGCTTTAAAAAGGGACCAGGAAAAGGGAAAGATTAATCACCGTATCAGAATAGAAAGCAGCTTCCTTTCCTCCTCTGCTTTGCACTGGTGAGTTCTCTGACCTGGGAAACAGGAGATTAAGTCATATGTAAGGAAGACAAAAGCATAAGAATCATAAAAGAGTCCCTTTATGGGAGACCCTTGGGATGTTAAACTTTGATAGCCCCAAGATAAGCAAACAAGGTCAAGTGGTTAACAATATTAACAAGGTTCACATGTGTATGTGGCCTCATTTATAAAGTACTTCACCATACATTATCCCACATGATGCTGAAAACCACACAAAGCACATACATCAGTGGTTACCTCAAAGAGGAACCCAAGCACCCAGGAAGTCAAAGTACATATACAAAGTCAAGAGACAGAAGTTCTGACTCCAAATCAACCATAAGTCTTCCTCAACACCTCACATGGCCACCTATTGGGGTATACCTTTGCCCAGGTCCATCACTGCTTCCTGCCCACGGACAGGCAGAGTGGGGACTCTGAGAAGTGCCTCAGGTCCTGTTGCCTTCCTGTGAGCCCTCCTCTGAGGGCTCTGCTTTCCAGCAAGTGACATCCTCAGAGATCATGGACCTGGGACCTCATAGAAGGAACAGAGAGGCTCCCCCTTGGAGAGCTCAGGTCACACAGACAGAACCTTACCTTTCAATGTCACACCTTTCCTTCTCCTCTTGGCTCTGCCCTTATGCTGAAAATAAAAAGAGAAAAGACTGGGACTCACGTCTCTCACTCCTCTAGGAAGCTCAGACTTTCATTATCCATGAATACTGTCACTCTCCATTTTAATTAACAAAAATGAGTTTCTTATCAATTTTTAAAAGTGATAAACCATTTCCAATTTTTCCTTCTTTGAAAAATTCAAAGAAGGATTTTTTTTGTAAAATCCACACTTGATGTTCTCAGAAGTCCTGTGCTCGAGGAGGACACAGAATCAGAAGGCAACAGTCACCGCTCCCTCTGAGGACCCTGTGTCCTGGGAACAGAGCTCGCAGGCTCTCGACATTGCTCTCCTGATGAGCCCAACATGAAGGCAGGCTTGGTCAAGTGACACCTGACATGGAAATGTGACTCGAGATCAAGTGTCAGGAGAGACTGTTCTCCTTCAGAGAACCCCCACTTTCCAAATATGCTAACCCAGGACCATGACATCACTGTGTTTGGGGTTTTATCCTGGAACCCTCCATCACACCCACATTGGTAGCTTGTGAGTCTGAGGTGGAAACCTTGGTCCTCCTGAACCCTGAGCCCTGACCAACTTCTTCCTTTGTTCCATCACTCTCTAAGCCACCCAGACTCGTTCAGAAATGTGGGAACAGGAATGTGAAACAACAAAGAATCTCTCCTGGATGTTTCTTACCTTTCTGATGTCTTCATTTTCCCAGGTGGTTGATAAAAATGATTTCATTACCAGGTAGAACAGGTACAGAAACAGTAACCCCAATCCACTCAGAAAGACGCATTGGGGGTCCGTAGCCAAAACAGTTGAGCTGAAGCTCAGCCATGGCTCTGTGTGGCAGCTCGGGAAACAGAGAACGTTCTCCATTGTGTGACTGGCATGGCTGCCTGAAGCAACTGGGCGCTGAGGGTGCCAGAGCTTGGCTATAATCCCAGGCCTGAATCACAGAGCACAGGAGAGTCACAGAGGGTTTCTGAGGGTGGGGAGGGGACAACAGGAGGAGGGTGTGGCCACTGCCCCTCCCCCACCCACCAGCCCAGCAGATCCCTCCACCCTCCTGGGCCCTCTGGGTCCCTCTGCCCTCCCTGCCATCCCATTTTCCAACTCCACCCTTTCTTCATATTTGCTTCAGTGAAATTTTCTGTTTGTGTCATTAGTAATCCAGATGTTACCTCAGACCCCCATTACGATGTGGAGCCCTTGGCTTGCACCTTGGAAGTCTGAACTACTACCTGGAATTTCTGCTTGAACCCAGACATTTATACTCTCAGGATCACAAACACCCTGAAATCCATGTTATCTACAGAACAGTTTTGCCTCACATCAATCCAGATATAAAACCTAAAGTCCTTTTACACTTATTTTTATGAATGTTGAATAGTACGTTTTTTGTTTTAAAGTAAGCCTCTACTGTTTTGAATCAGAGGGTCTGACTCAAATAATTAAAACTAATAAATCATTATTCAACATCCACAAAACTAAAATAAGTAAAAAGTAAACATATATAATTAAAACTTCAAGTGATCTTGGGGGTAAATTTGTAGCACTTATTTTTCTAAAGTTAGAGAAGCTTAAACTTGGGGTGCACATGACCCAGTGAGACACCAACCATAGCAGCCAAGCCAGTGCCTGTGCCCCCCTCCCCACAACTTCAGGCAGTGCAGCTCAGGCAGAGTTTTCCTCCACGTGGGGAAAGGAAAGGAAAGAGTTCAAAGGACTTTGTTTTGCAATTTGGGTACCAGCTCAGCCACGTTACTACCAAGCAGACTCCTGAGGCCCCTGGGTCCAGGACTTAGTTCCTAGAAGACATTTCTGGACCCACCCTGGGCAGAAGAAACATGCTGCCCTGAAGGGAAGGACCCAGTCCTGGCAGGATTCACTACCTGCTGACTAAAGAGCCCTTGAGCTTTGAATAAACATCAGAGGCAGCCAGGCAGCAGTCACCATGGGCTCTGGGTGACACTGGGCTGGGTTCAGGTATGACCTGGCACTGGTGGCCATCAGAGAGTGGCCACATCACTCCTCCCCAACTCTAGCAGCCCAGCACAGAGAGTGAGGGAAGAGAGTCAGAGACTTTGGCTGGTAACCCAGGGAATTCTCTTGTATCTTACCCAAGCTCACCAAGGCAGTACCACCAGGAGTCTGCAAGAGTCACAGCATTACTGGGCTTGGGGTACCACCCAGTGCTGATACAGCTGCAGTGACCAAAAACTTAGACCACAAAACTCAATTCCACTTGAGTATCTGGAAAGCTATCTCAAGAACGGGTTCCAACAAACCCAGACTGTGAAGATTAAAATAAATACCTAACTCTTCAATGCCTAGACATTGAGGAACATCCATAAGCATCAAGAAGATCCAGGAAAACATGATCCCACCAAATGTACTAAATACGGTACCAGTGACCAATCCAGGAGTGATGGAGATAGGTGACCTTTCAGATAAAGAATTCAAAAATAGCTGTCCTGAAAAACTTCAATGAACTTCAAGACAACATAGAGAAGGAATTCAGAAGCCTGTCAGAAAAATTTAACAAAGAGGCTGAAATAGTTAAAACACACACACGCGCACACACACACACACAAATTCTAGACTTTTGAATTGACAAACGAAGAAAAGCATCAGAGTCTCTCAATAACAGAATTAACCAAACAGAAGAGAGAATTAGTGAGCTTAAAGATAAGCTATTTGAAAATAAAGAGAAAAAAGAAAAAGAATGAAACATACCTATAAGATCTATAAAATAGCCTCAAAAGAGTGAGTTACTGGCCTTAAAAAAGAGGTAGAAAGAGAGATTGGGATAGAAATAATTCAAAGAAATATTCAAAGAAATAATAAAAGGGAACTTCAAACCTAGAGAAAGATCAACATCCAGGTACAAAAAGGTCATGGAACACCAAGCAGATTTAACTCAAATAAGGCTATCTCAAAGCATTTAATAATCAAGCTCCCAAAGGTCATAGATAAGGAAAAGGTCCTAAGGGAATGATGAAGAGAGAAAAAAATAACATATAAAAGAGCTCCAATCTGGCAGACTTCTCAATGGAAACCTTACAGGCCAGGAGAGAGTGGCATGGCATATTCAAAGTGCTGAAGGAAAAGAATCTTAAACGTAGCATATTATATTCTGCAAAAATATCCTTTGAACATGGCAAAATACTTCCCCAGATAAACAAAAGCTGAGGGATTTCATCAACCTGTCCTATAAGAAATGCTAAAAGGAATTCTGCAATCTGCAAGAAAAGGGCATTAACAATACCAAATCTTGGGCAGGGCCGGACGTGGTGGCTCACGCCTGTAATCCTAGCACTCTGATAGGCATAGGTGGGAGAATTGCTTGAGCTCAGGAGTTCAAGACCAGCCTGAGCAAGAGTGAGACTCCCATTTCTATAAGAAATACAAAGATTAGATGGGTATGGTGCTGTGTGCCTATAGTCTCAGCTACTTGGGAGGCTAAGGCAGGAGGATTGCTTGATCCCAGGAGTTTGAGGTTGCAGTGAGCTGTGATGACATCATTGCACTCTAGCCAGGATGATGGAGTAGACTGACTCCAAAAAGAAAAAAGAAAGTATCTTCTGAAAGTATACAAGTCACTGGTAACAGTAAGGACTCAAATACAGAATATTGCTGTAATTGTGGTGTATAAACCACTTATATCTTGAGTAGGAAGACTAAAACACAAACCTATCAAAAATAACTTTTTGAGAGACAGTATAAAAAGGATGGAAACAACAAAAAGTTAAAGTGCAGGGGGAGGGAATGGAGTTAAAGGGGAGAATTTGTTAAACTTCTCTTTGCTTGTTTACTTGTTTGTAAGTAGAGTTGTCGTATGTTTAAAATACTTGGTTATATAAGGTTTTTTGCAAGCCTCATGGCAACCTCAAATCAAAAAACGGAACAGATACATAAAAAACGAAAAATAAGAAATTAAAATACACTACCAGAGAAAGTCACTTTTAACAAAGGAAGACAGGAAGAAAGAAAAGAAAGAACCACAAAACAACCAGAAATTAAATAACAATATGGCAGCAGCATGTCCTTACCCATAAGTAACAACGCTGACTGCGAATGGACTAAACCTGCCAATCAAAAGACAGAGTGGCCGAATGGGCAAAAAAACAAGAGCCACCCATATGTTGTCTGCAACACTTCACCTAAAAAGACACACATAGACTGAAAAAAAAGGGATGGAAAAAGATATTCCATGCAAATGGAAACCAAAAAAGAGCAGTAGTAGTTATACTTCTATCAGATAAAATAGATTTCAAGATAAAATCTTTGTAAAAAGAGACAAAGAGGTAGGTCATTATATAATAATAAAGGGGTCAATTCAGCAAAAGGATATAATGATTCTAAATACATATACATCCAACACTGGAGCACCTAGATATATAAAGCAAATATTATGAGAGCTAAAGAGAGGGACTCCGATAATGGTTGCAGAGCTCAACACTCCACTTTCAGCCTTGGACAGATCATCCAGACAGAAGATCAACTACGAAACATTGGACTTAACAAGCACTACAGACCAAATGGACCCAACAGATGTTTACAGAATGTTTCATCCAACAGCTACAGAATTCACATTTCTCCTCAGCCTGTGGATCATCATTCTCAAGGACAGACTGCCAAAAGACAAGTCTCAAGAAATTCAAACAAATTGAAATTATACCAAGTATTTTCTCTGACCACAATGGAATGAAACTAAAAATCAGTATCAAATAGAACAGTGGAAATGTACAACGCAGAAATTAAACAATATGCTCCTGAATGACCAGTGGGTCAATAAAGAGATTAAGAAGAAAATTTAAAAATTTTTCAAAACAAATGAAAATGAAAACAAAACATATTGAAACCTTTGGCATACAGCAAAAGCAGTAATAAGAGGAAAGTTTATGGCAGTAAGTGCCTACATTAAAAAAGTAGAAACACTTCAAATAAACAACAATGCATCTCAAAGAACTAGAACAAAAGCAAAACAGACCCAAAATAAGAAAATAAACAAAGATCAGAGCAGAAATAAATGACATTGAAACAACAACAAAAAAAGATCAACAAAACAAAAAGTTGTTTTGAAAAGGTAAACAAAATAGACTAAGAAGAGAGAAGACCCAAATAAATAAAATCAGAGATGAACAAGGAGACATTACAACTGACACTGCAGAAATTCAAATGATCATTACAGACTACTATGAGCAACTTTTCACAATACTGCCCCCTGAAGCAAAGGTCGGGGATGAATTGACAGGTGTGCACCAAAAAGGGTGAAGTCCTAAGGAAAACAATCTGTGACAGGACTGATTTTGGACTGCAGGATTCAGGAGGGCTTCTGGGTAACGCAGGCCCTTTTGTTTTTCCACTGACTCCAGTTGGTATAGATGAGAAAAGCACAGCCATCGATCCAAGATGTCTTACCTGTCCTACTTGATAGCATCACGGCCTAGAAAGAAAAGCTCCTTCTTAAGGTGCCATGTAAACTGACAGCAGTAGCTACTCACCGTGCTTTCCTGCCTGTGCTCACCAAACAGACCTGAAGCTTCTAAGACCTTACCCAGTAGTATCAACTGTTTCCAACTGATTTGAATAGGGATGACAAAAAAAAAACAAACAAAAAAACAACCAGCTTCTTGTTCAAAAATGCCTGGGAACAACTGAATTAAACCTGGAACAGAATTTCAATTCTGGTTATACACCAGAATCCTTGTGACACTAAATGTCTTTAAAAGAGGTAGGCATGATCTCAACGGCTGGAATTAAACCACCTTTAATATGTCAATGCGCACGGGTGAGATTTTCCACTTGGAGTGCCTAGTATACCATGTTTCCCTTTCTTGACCATAGAACTCAGAGAAAATGCTGTCCCAGTTATAAAAACTAGTATGTTCAAAATAAGTGGAAATAGAAAATAATAATAGAATTTGGATATTGCATAATGAAAATTACACAAAAGAAAACACACATGAAGGCGCTGCTGACATGAAAGTCTTTGTTTTTAATTTGATTGATACACATTTGACAATATATTTTAGAATAAAATAATCCATAAACAGGTACAAGATATTTACAGTAACAGAACTGTGAAAAACGTAAAATGGATATATTTCTCAAACAGAAATAACTATAAAATTTTCTACTCTGAATCTGGAAGACTTTCAGTTCCTACTCATCACCCTGGTCTAAAGCCCCAACAGGTGACGTGTAAGGCCCAGGAGTAGGACAAATAAGCTTTAACACATTTGGCAATTAAGGATCATCTATCAGTGTGAGCTGGAAGGGAAATGAATGGCTCGCCAGATCTTAAAGTAAGATACAGAATGGAAGACTCCATCAAAAACAACAAAAGACAAGAAAGACCTAACTAAAATCACACTCATCTTCTCTTAGTCTCCTATACGAGAAGGGTGCAAACCAAACTATTTTAAAGACTTACTCAATTTTCCTCATTAGCAAAAATCAGCAACCCTGAGACTCCAACCTTCCGTGACGTAACAGCCAATAAACATCTACAACTGTTGAAGATTTATAAACTAATTTTACATGATCAAATAGAAAATAACTCTTATGATTTAAAAATACACTTAAGGGAAGGGAACAAAATTTTTCTCAAATTTATTCTTCATGCCTAATTCTTAAACATTCCAACTAATAATTTCTAGTATCTGTAATTAGTTTCACACACACAGATATTTCAACTGGACGTGTTTAGCACAACTTGCTCTTCATTATTAAATGGAATGCCTACCCCTTCATATTATTCAAATATACTTTAAAAAGTTTTATCATCTGGAATATACAGTAGAAATTTACTGATTTACAAGATAGCCACATAAACAGAGACCATGAAAAAATAACCAAATGCTCATTCTTTGTAGCACAACTGAAACAAACACGATACATCATACACATCAACATCTACTGAACTGATCCAACTAAGCTATTTAATAAGCTATACTTTCAAAGAATAGTTTCAACAAACTTTGTATAGCAAATATTCACACTGTGTTTAAAAATCAAATTTGCTGCTCTTCCAGTGGTGGTTCAAGAGCTTCCATTAGCTTTTTATTTGCCTCTTCATTATGCCGGCTTTGACAATGAGTTAAATGTTTCTTAAAGCCCCTTGGGAAATTTGATTCAAAATTACAACGTGGACATTTAAGTAAACTTTGCCCATGGGCTGCTACATGATTTTTAAGGAGAGATTCCAAAAGAAAAGCCTTTCCACAGATCGTGCATTTGTAAGGGCTATGAACATTATGCTTATTAACCAAATGATGCAAAACAGCACCTTTTTTCATAGCACGACAGCAACAAATTTTGCAATAATACTTTCCTTTCCCACGCTTCATGTATTTTGCAATCTCCTCTTCAGAGATAAAAGCTTCTTTTTCTTCGGTAAACTGTAGTACATTTTTGAACTGCTCTGGACTAGCCACGTCCACTTTATTCTCTTTGCTAAAATCAATGGATTCGACATCAACTTGCTCTTGATCACTGCTTGATTCTTGGCCTTTAATATCTACTGCATCCAAATCTGTTTTTATATACTCACTACTACTAAGCTCAGCATCCGAGTTCTCTTGGTTGTCTTTCTTGAGCTTCTTCGAGGAAGGAAATAAAGTGTCTTCTAAGAGTTTCTTAGGTGTAGCTAGTTCTTCCTGAACCAAAATATCACACTTTTGATCATCTACGGCATCTATTTGTAGTTCATCACCAAGCTCAACTGCCTTCTGAGATTCTGAGAATATGGCAGATTTGGGAAGTTCAGGGAAAAGGGCATGCTTCCGGGGCTCTGGAAAAAGAGCACGTTTTCGTGGTTCAGGAGAAGCAGGCGGGGCTGTTTTGGTAGGCTCAGGAAACAGAGCGGGTTTTCTAGGTTCAGTATCGATAGAAAGAACAGGCTTCCAGATATCTGAGGCTGCCTTTGGGGACTCCGACAGCCCAGAAGGACCTGGTTTTCGGGTCTCAGGGAAGACAGGTTTCTGAGGTTCAATAAAAAAGGAAGACTTCCAGAGATCTGGAGAACCACCACGGGAACTTTTCTGGGACTCAGGAAAATCAAGTGAAGCAGGAGAAGTTTTCCGCTGATCAGGAGAAAGCTTCCAAAGGTCTGGTGACCCTGAGGGTTTCCTGAGCTCTGGAGATCCTGCTGGACTACGGACCTCTGGGGACAGTGGTGGGCCTGCTTTGCGAAGCTCAGGAGACACCGGGGGAACCGCCTTCCAATGTTCAGGTGACAATGTGGGTGCTGTCTTTCGCAGTTCTGGTGGGCCAGACTTCCAAGACTCAGGAGATGCAGGAGGAGATTTCCAGGAGCCAGGTGAGACTGAAGACGACTTCCAAGACGCAGGGGACACAGATGGAGTGGGTTTCCAAGGTCCAGGGGATATAGAAGGAATTGGTTTCCAAGGCCCAGGAGACACCGATGGAGCAGGTTTAGCTGGCTTCCAAGGTCCTGATGACGCTGCAGGACTGGACTTCCAAGGCCGAGGGGACCCAGGTGGCCCTGGCTTCCAAGAACCTGGTGACACAGCTGGGGCTGGTCTCCTGGGCTCCGGGGACACAGCAGGGAATGGCTTCCAAGGTTCAGGAGACTCTGATGGGGATGGCTTCCTTGGCTCAGGGGAGGTAGTCCGGGCTGACTTTCGAGATTCTGGAGATGCCGTTGGGGATGGCCCCCAGGGTTCAGGAGAAGCAGCTAGAACTGGTGACTCTGGAGATGAGGCTGAAGGTGGCCCCAATGTTTCTGGAAAATGAGAGTGTTTCTGGGATTTGGGATTAATAAGAGTAGCTTTTACTGGCTCAGGAGATACAGGGGCAAGTTTCTGTGGTTCTGGAGAAGGAACAGGGGCAGCCTTCTGTGATTCACAAACAGGGACTGGTTTTGGAAGTTCAGAAGAAGAAATAGAGGCAGGTTTTGAAGGCTCAGGAGAAGGAAGAGGTGTCTGTACCTCAGGAGAAACAACAGGGCCAGGTTTCTGAGGCTCCAGGGGACTAAGAGGAGTAGGTTTTGGTGATTCTGGAGACAAAATTGAGCCAAGTTTCTGTGTTTCTACGGAAAGGGCAGGTATGGGTTTCAGGAGTTCTGCTGAATTAGAGGGCATTTTCTGGTGTTCAGGAAAAGGAGGGCTTTTCACAGGATCTGTTTCTTTGTTCAACTGATTTTTTGGCTTATCATTCCATTTGTCTGTGGATGAATGTTTGGACGTGATGTGGTAATATACATTAGAGTACATCTTGCTGGTGAAGAAACATTTATGGCAGTGAAATAACTTTGCACTTTTCTGGTAAAATATCATTTTACCTAACCCACCAGCATCCATTTCATCACATAATTCCGGGTGGATGGTGCCCATGTGAATCTGCACATTTTCATAATCTGTGCCTCTGAAACCACAGTGGTCACACTCCAGACGTGCTGATGGTTTACGAAGTTCCTGGAATACGTCCATTCTTCCTTCTACAACGACACACACGCTTATAGTCTTTAAAACTTTCAATATTGCTGCAATAAAGTAGAAATACATTATTTTAATAAAATGCTGTCAGTCTATTCTGCACCTTTTAAGTCTAGAATGGTGTGTCTTATTAGAAAATGTCTCTTATTTATAAAGGTTATGAAGAGAACGATGACATGGAACTAAGTTTTAACTGAGTCCCAGGTACACTAAGAGTTTTATATATGTCATCTTGTTTCATCTTCCTGGCACTATGACTCAAGTATTATTTTCATTTGCAGATGAAGGAACTGAGGTCCAGAGAAGTGAAGCAACTTCTCTGGTACAGGTTATAGGACTACCGGTGGCTCAAGGCTGATTCTAGAATTATCTCTTGTACCTGCTTTATACTTTGACTCTCACACCCTGAATCCACAAGTCATCAGCACACAAAGATGAGTAAATATCAAAATTAAATCTCAGCTATAGATAGCAGAGCAAGAAACCTTAAATACTTCTGAGAAAGTGCTTAATAAATTAAATCCAGCTATGAAAAGATGGCTTTTTTCTCTTAACATGATGCTGGCTTGACTTAATGCCAATATATCTTGTAATGTGTTATCCATCCCAATATAAACTATTTTATTTATTCATTTAATAAACAGTTTTGTGTCCTGTCTGTTACAGGTACTTAGGTTTAAAGCAGTGCCCTGTGATGTGGTACGCATATGGGCTGGGGAGGCAAGAGTATGAGGAGCCACACAGAGAAGCTATCAGGAAAGGCCTCTCTGAGCAGGCTACTCCAGCATAGATCCTGGATGATATGAAAGAATAGACTCAGCAAAGGGCAATTCAGAGAGGACACCCTTGAAGCTGGAACTTAGTTGCCAAAAAAGATGATTTTTAAAATTTAAGCCAGTCTTATGGTAAAAGTAATACAAGCTCATAGTTAAAAATATACTCATTCACACAGTACCAGATATTCACATAGTATCAGTCCCCAGGGGCAGCCACTGTACTCACCTGTCATTGAAGAAATGTTCTAGGCATATACAAATCCACACACACATTTCATACAAATGGGATATTAAACATATTACTCGGCAACTTGCTTTCCTTTAAAAATTTATCTGGGACATTTTTACATAAGGAGTAAGCACTACATTTCCTTACACCCATCTTTGCAGGTGAGGGTACGTCTGCAGGGAAATATTCCTAGAAGTGGATTACCTGGCTCAAAGGCCATTTGCATTTAACACAGACACATTTTACCAAATTCTCAAGAAGTCGTAGTACTAACACACGAACAGTATAAATACAAGGGACAATTCCCTAACTCCCTCACCAACACTGAGTATAACTAAACTCCTAATGCTTGCTACTACTTGGGTGAAAGACACTATCTCACTATTGTTTTAATGTGCTTTTCTTTAACAAGAAAGAGTGAACACTTTCCCTTATTAGCCATGTGCCTCTTTTCCTATGAAGTGCTGGTTCATTTTCTTTATCCATTTTTATTAATGATTTGTAAATAGTCTTTGCATACAAAAGCAATCAGCTCTTTTATTGAAAATATTTTCCCAGTTTAAATTTGTCTCAACTTTGTTTATGGTAGTTCCTTTTGGTGGGGAGGTGGGGGTGTGGGTTTTTTTGTTTTAAACCACATTCAACTGGTTTACATAAAAATTAAAACCTTAAGACTGTTTTCCCTTATGACTCTGGGTTTTAAATCATGCTTTCCTACTTCATTATTTTTTTAATCACTTAGCAGTTTTTCCTGATTTTGATAATTTCATTCTTTTTTTAATATTTGTACCTTTAATCCATGTGCTAGGAGTGAGGTAGGAATCCAGCCTATTTTTTCATCCCAAATCAGCTGTCTCAACAACACTGACTACACAACCCTTTTCTTCACTGCTGTGAAATGTTCCCCTTTAGCACTTACTAAATTTCACACACATGGACTCTCCTCTATTCTTCAACATTTCCATTTCTATTTCCCACCAATTTCCCCCTCTTCCATCTCACATTTCAGGCATGCTATTCTCAGCCTGAGATCCAACAAATGCTAAAACAGATTCTGTAACTAATGTACATATTGAATTTACTCACCAAGTGGATCGCAAATTCTCATTAAATTACACTCCATTTACCTAAAGTACCAACCACATCTGAGAGCATGCAATGTGCTCTGTGCTAACAATAACTTGAGTAATGATATTTTCCTTACTGCACCTCAAAGAATAGCACAGATCAGAAATACACTTAAACGATCTCCCTTTAATTACAAAAACATTAATTAAAAAAATTTAATAAGATTTCTAATTTTGCCAACTTGTTCTTAAAGATGTTATCACTGACAATATTGTCTTCTATCACCTGTATAAGTGTTATATCATTTGTCCCATCTCCCCTTTTTTTGCTCTAAAGCTTAAAAAGGTGATAGGCAATTAAAGAAACAAATGCTTTTCTTCAGAAAGTATTAACTCCTGAGTTACCCAGTAGTTATCTTGTCTTTTAGAATATTGTTTTGAAAGCTAGAATTATAACAACGGAAAAATAAGTATTTTAGTATTGAAGAAAAATCTCTAAAAACAATCTTTAATTTACACACATAATGAAGAATACATGCAGAAATAAAGGCTTAACCATCCCCCTCAGAGCCCAATATTCAGTAACACTAGAAGACTTTAAAGGAAAATGGAAGATGTGTCTCAATAACCCCATCAGGCCACAGTTGGCAATAATGAACAGCCAAGCTCATACTAAAGAGGCACTATTATATATTATATAAGCATTAGAACAGAGATTGAGAGCTTAGGCATTCGGGGTATGTATCATTCCCTACCCCTCCCACTGTCCTCTACCTACCACCAATTCTTCAGGCCAATCTCATACTTAGAAAAAAAAAAAAAACTAAAAAGAATGCTACAGAATTTACTTCTTATATCCCAAATCTATCACAGATATGTACATCTACCACACACTGATATGTTTACTATATATAGGCATGTATGCTTTTACACACAGTTTTTCTTCAAGAACTCCAAGCATTTTTCAAAAATTTTCTCATCATATTCTCTTAAACATTAGAAAATGAGAAATATTAAAAGCAAACAAAAAGTACAGGCAAAGAAATGCTAGTGGAATAATATTTTGTAAGTCCAGGACTAATGCTTTTAAAGTGGGGAAGAAACAAAGACCAACATGTTTTCCCTACTAGACTTACCAGTTGTCTTATTAGACACCTTAGAAGAGGTCTTCAGAAGGCTGGCAGTCTACATGGCTTTTTGACTAAGCCACAGAAAACAGCCTACAGTATATGAAGAACAACAAAGATGAGAAGATGAACCTGAAAAAAACAAAGAGAAGATAAAACAAAACTACACCTCTGATAATCTGTGCCCCTATAATAGAATTCTGTGTATTTCTGTCACCATCCCACCCCTCCAACAGTGAGAGGGTTCTAATATAAGCCTGGATGCTTCCTTTAATGAAATGACACCAAAGACTGTAATAGATACCAGCCCTGTCTAATGTCCCTTTAATAATCCGTATAGAATCATGCCCATGTACATAACCAACCCCAGCTTACACACTCTCAGGACACTAACCTACATTTTTACTTCTCTGATGAACACTGTACTACTGGTGTGAGTACAGATTGTAACAACAGCTGACTTCTGTCAATTATCAATATTAACACAGCAGAGTAGCAAATTAACATGCAGTGGAGGAAGAAACAACACAATCAACAGGACCAAGGTGCAAAAAAAAGGACTATGGGAGGAAGAGGATGGTGGTGTCCTGACACTGAGGAGGAATGGAGCGATCTGCTTCAGTGATTGCTCTGGCTCTTATCTTCCTGCATGCATGTCAAAGAGAAGCACCATGGCCTGAGTAAGTTTGCTGCCAGGAGCAGAATGGGATGAACTGGCCATGCACAAGCTAGACAACAGCTCTCACAATATATTTCTGATAAGCTTCAGCACACTTATCTACCTCTCCCTCTATTCCCTACACCTTGTCACTGCTTTAATTCTGACATCTAATCTCCTTGCTGATTTCCCTTCCTTCCAACCCATTTGTCCCACTGCTACCAATGTCATCTTACAAACGTAAAAGCCTAATTCGACTTCCCTGCTCACAATTCCTCAAAATATATACAGTATAAATCAGAACACGGCATATAAAGCTTTTCACAGTCTGGCCCACAACCAGACTGTGTTCTCAAAATACTGACCCACAAGTAATTCCCTAATTCTTCAAGCTTCTGGGCCTCTGCACAAGATATTTCCTCTCCTTTACGCTACCTGTCTTACCACCCAGCCACCAAGCAAATTCCATCCTTCAGGCAGGACACCTTTTTAAGTACAGTCGTCCTTCGGTATATGCAGGGTTGGTTCCAGGACCACCCAAGTATACCAAAGTCTGGGCATAATCAAGTTCCACAGTCTGTCCTGTGGAACCAGAATATACAATGTCAGCCTCCGTATATGCAGGTCTCAAGTCCTGTGAATAATGTATTATTCCTTGGGTGGACCCGCATAGTTCAAACTTGTGTTGTTCAAGGGTCAACTGCACTGGTCAATTCCCTGCTCCCTCCCATTCTCCCTTGGACCCCCAGCTGTATGCACACTTGCAGTTTAGCAGTCACCCTTTGGTACCACAGCCTGACTCCACAACAGGCCATGTGCTTTCAGAGAGGAGGGACTATCCATTTATTCACCCCTGTAACCCTTGCACATCCCTGGCACAGTATGTGCTCAGAGAGTATCTGTCAATTCTAACATTCTCTCACTAAGACTGGAGACCCAAACTTAGATTCACAGGACTTTAAAATCAGAGGATACCTGAGCTACCATCTATCTCAGAGTCATAGGATTTGGGGGCATGAGAAGACCTCAAGGACGATCTACTTTAAAACTTCAATTTATAGTTGAAGAAACCCAAGCCTGACATTAAATAGTTTGGCAAAGATCAAGCAAATGATCAGCTTCTGATGACAGAAAAAGTTCTGCCCATCTGCCCAGGTTCTTTCTAAATATGATTAAACTAATACAGTGGAATTTAGTGAGATCTTTAAAAGCCTGTATAATAACTTGAAATCAACAAGTGAAACTGAAACATTTAGAACCCACACACTACTTGGATAAACACAGGACTGCAGAGAACTGTATCCCATACTCTGCACGAGGCAGAGTAACCCAGTGAGCACTATTCCAGTTCTGGGCAGGAAGGACACTTTAAGATTTGAGCCCCTGAACAACCAGAGAATATACAAAAGAAAGCAAGCACAAAAGCAGGCAGCCTTTAAAAACATGCCATTTATGAATACAGACATTTAACTTCACAAGGGGAAGAATTATGGATAATATGTAAGCTGTCCATGAAGCAGCAAAACAGATTTCAGTTCAACACAGTTCTATAAACTGCTCCATCGTGAACTTGAACAAGACACTTTGTCAGGTAGGAGCAAGCCATAATTAGAAGCTGATAATCACGACAGGACTAGAAGGATCCTCAGAGGACTTGAATCAAACCTTTTCACTTTACAACTGAGAAAACGGATTCAGAGGGAGAGACGTGACCTGTCAAAGAATACAACAAGGCCGGAGGAAGCAACAGAAGACCACATTTTCCCGATTCTGGGTCTCTGCTGTAATACAGTGCTCTCTTTCCCACAGTAGCAGAATGATCTACAGGGATGTTACAGAATTGAGTTCCAGATTTCTTTCAGTTTCTACACAGAACCTATACCTTTTAGCTTTTAAGTTTCTAGCAAGCTTTTTTCATAAATTTCAGAGCTCCTACCCTAACTATAAAAGTAACTCTAAATTGTTCAGATTAATAAAAATTTCTCATTCTATTTTTGCTTCTACAGACTGTATGTTTTCTCTAAAAATTTAAGTTCTGACCACTTGTGCTCTGCCAGCCCATCACCCAGTATGCTCCAACTCAAACGCTATGTCACATGGTTCATCACACCTATTTTCCATTCAATTTTTTTTCGTGATGTCTAACACCATTGGGTGTCTTTTAAAATACATTTGATGTACAGATTTTTAGATTAAAATTCAATACTTAAAGCATGTTTAAAGCTAAATGGGTTCTATTAGTCTATATATACACTAGCATTGTTTTTCACTTTAGCTAATTTTTTAATAAATACACTTATTTTTGAGTAGTTTTAAAGAAAAATCTAACAGACAATATACAAGAATTGCTACATATCTCCTTGCACTCTCTCCAAGAGTTTCTCCTCTTACAGATTGAGCATCCCTAATCCAAAATCCGAAATGCTCCAAAATCTGAAACTTTTCCAGTGCTGACATGACTTTCACTAGAGCATTTCGGTTTTTCAGATTAGGGATGCTCAACCAGTAAGTATAATCACATATTTCAAAATCTGAAAAAAATTCAAAATCCAAGGTACTTTTGGTCCCAAGCATTTCAGATAAAGTTTACTCAACCTGTATTAACATCTTGCCTTAGTGTGTGATATCTGTCACAAATAATGAACTAATATTCATTTACTATTATTAACTCCATAGTTTACATGAGGAGTCATTCTTCACGCTGTAGTTTTATGGGTTTTGACAATGTATGTCACATATCCACCATTACAGTGTGGTAAAGAATAATTTCACTGCCCTAAAATTTCCCCAGGCTCCTCACAACCACTACTAATTCTTTACTGTGGTTTTGCCTTTCCATATTTTGTTTTTTCTGAGACAAAGAGTCTCATTCTGTTGCCCAGGCTAGAATGAAGTGGCCTCATCATAGCTCACTGCAACCTCAAACTCCTAAGCTCAAGCAATCTTCCTGCCTTGGCCTCCCCCACTTGGCTAATTTTTTTTCTATTTTTTATAGAGATGGGGTCTCATTCTTGCTCAGGCTAGTCCACTTAACCACTTTTAAAAGCACAATTTAGTGACATTGTAAGTATATTCAAAATGTCGTGCAACCATTACTACTACCAAGTTCTAGAGCTTTTCATCACCACAAACAGAAACTCTGTACCCATTCCACTCTTCCACCAGCTGGTAATCTCTATTCTACTTTCGGTGTCTGAGTGGGATCATACAGTATTTGCCCTTTTGTGTCTTACTTCACTTAATATAATGTTTTCAAAGTTCATCTATGTAGTAGCATGTACAAGAATTTCATTTCTTTTTAAGGACGAATAATATTCCATTGTGTGTATGTACCACAACTTGTCTTCCACTCATCTGTTGTCAGATATTTGAATTGTGAATGCTGCTGCTATGAACATTTGTGAACAAGTATCTGGTCTTGGCTTTCAACTCCCTGGGGCACATACCTAAGAGTAGCAGTGAAGACCCACTGAACTGTTTTCCACAACTACTGCACCACTTTACATTCCCACTAGCAGTGCACCAGAGTTCTAATTTCTCCACATCCCTAACACTTACTACTTCCAATTTTTTGGGTTAATAGCCACCTTAACAGGTGTCAGGTGGTATCTCATTGTGGTTTTCATTTGCATTTTCCTAATGGCTAGTGATGCTCAGTATCTTTTCACGCACTTATTGGTCATTTGTGTACCTTCTTTAGAGAAAAATCTATAAAAATCCTTTGCCCATTTTTTACTTGGGTTGCCTTTTGTTGTTGAGTTGCAGTTCTTTAAATACTGGAGGTATTAACCCTTTATCAGACTTAAGATTTACAAACGTTTTCTCCCGTTCTGTGGGCTGCCTACCGGATTTGTAAACAGTAATAAGGGCAGAAGACGATGCAGACCAGGCAAATTGCATCCAGGACTAAAACAGAAAGAACGCCGTCCCTGTTGCGCCGTCCCAACTTCCCAGCGGGCTTTCAAACAGAATGTTTCACGCCTCCGCCGCGACTCGCCCAGCACAAAGGGACACTCCCGCCCGGCCCTCGCCCCGCTCCCGCCCGGCCTCCGGGAGCTGGTCCTTCCGCCGGGCGGGCGGGACGCCGGCGGCCGGGCGCAGGCCCCTCCGTCCTCGAACCCACGGCCTCCTACCGGGACCAAGCCCGGCCGGGTCGGCGGCCGGACCCCGGCCTGTAGTCTGCGGCACCGACCACGCCCCTCCCCGGCCCCTCCCGCTCCTCACCGGTCCTGGCCGCGGCGGCGTCAAGGTGGGCGAAGGACAGCGGGGAAGGCCCGGCTCGCGGTCGCGGGCAGGTCCGCGGAGCCCTGCGACGCCGCGGCCTTCTGAATGGCGACGGGACGCAGCAGCCGGGATCCGGGCGCGCGAACGTGCGCGCACCCGCGCGACAGACGAGGGGCTGACGGGAAGCGAGTTTGGCGCCGCGCGCTCTCCCGCGCGGACCAATCAGATCGCCGATCGCACAGCGCGGCTGCGCCGAGAGTGCGCAGGGGCGACGAGCGGCTCGGGCCAGAAGTGCGGCTCACCCGCCCCGCCCCGGAAGTTCGGGGCGCGTCTGCCCCGCCCCCGCCGCCACCGCGCGCCTGCGCAGAGAGCACCGGCCGGGTTTGGTCGTGCTGGCGGGCGCGGGCTGGGCGGTGCTCGTTCTGGCCTGCGGACGCGCGGTTGTTCTCTCTCCGCTTTCTTGCTTTTTTGTTTTTGCTGTTATGTGAATGAATTTATTAGAAAAACAAAAAAGGTGGGACTCTGCCCCGTACATTCTTAGAGGTACCATTGGCATCAGTGCCCACGATGAAAGTACGAGACAAATAACGTTATTCGGTGACATAGATATTTCTGATCGCCATCCTCCACCACAAGTCCCAATCTCGGAAGTTATCTCCTTCATTTTTTGTTTTTATCAATAGTTCCTATGAACGTTACCACCACCATTCTAATTAAAACGCGTACACGACTAATTTTGGTGGTATCCGTCTGTATACTTTGAAAGATTGTGAAATTGGTTTACTTATACAACTTTCCACTTCTTATGTTACTAAAAAGTTTTTCCATTTGTTGTAAAATATACATACCATAAAGTTTGCCATCTTAACCGTTTTTAAGTGTACAGTTCAGTGGTATTAAATATATGCACGATGTGTAACAATCACTATCACCCATTTCCATAACTCTTTTTATCGTGTAAAACTGAAATTCTGTACTCACTGTGACCCAAATAAATGAATGAGGCAAAAATCTCAATCAGTGAAGGCTCACTAAGCCAAGATTTTGAGGACATGCCAGGAAAAACACAGAACCCCGGAGAAGCTGTGGCTGTTTTTCCAATGGGAAGTGGGAACCTTCAGTATTTTAAAGGTATCAGGAAGACTCCAGAGTTCTAAAATATTTACATCGACAGATTTCTACTTTGCCATCTTCCCAGACTCATCTTTCTCTTCCATTTCTTTCTCTCTTTTGCTGAAGTGAGGAGACACATTAGGCCCTAAGTGCCTGGCACTGAGGTGGTGCTGCACAAGCAGGAGAGTCTGTCTTTCAGATTCTCTGTATCCCAGAATGCCAGATAGACACGGTTACCATAGAACAAGCAGACCTTTACCCTATGATCCTGCTCAACTCCATCTGAGCAGGTTCACCTGGGTGAGCAGACTGCTCTTGTCCACCAGGTTTACCTGGGTGCTCACCCGTGTGAGCAGAGAGCACTTAATCACCAGGTTCACCTGTGTGAGCAAACAGCATCTTCTCAAACTCAGTGCAGGCATTTGCAGTCTGTTTTCTACTGGTTTGTTGTATCTTCCCTTTCATGCCAAATTTAGGATCCTGCATTCTTTAATTTCTCAAGTAATAATGATTTCTAGGATTCAATATTAAAATTAGATATTTTAGGTTATTTTCTCACTTTTGTTTCTGCAGCAAAAATGATTCATTAAATTTGGTTTAATAACTTTCTAAAAGGAAATGTATCCACATAATTAAAGATTTTTAAAATGCAAATAATAACACTTTGTTGCTGGATGTGGTGGCTCACCTGTAATACCAGCTACTTGGGAGGGTGAGGTGGGAGGATTGCATGAGCCCAGGAGTTCCAGTCCAACCTGTGCGACATAGTGAGATGCCATCTCTTAAAAACAACAGCAACAACAACAACAACAACAAAAACACTTTGTGAGCTGTAAATGTTAAATGTAAAAATAAGACACTATTTTACTTTTCTCTGAACTTTAAGGTTTTACAGATCAAGAACTTCTGAGAGTGTGAGATATGAAACAGGGTTCACTGTGGCTGCAGGACCAAATTTGAATGGCTCCTCTAGTTTGTTTTTTCTTAAGTGTTAGAGTGAGTTCCTTATTCCAAAGCCCTATCCTAACTGAACTCTGAACAAACCACTAACATAAGGCAACTCTTGGAAGCCACAATCTAGATTGTGATGGGGCAATAACTCTGAGTATTTTTCATTGATGGATGTTTCTTCTGTGAAGAAACAGCAACAAAATAACAAAACACCAAATATCCTCTGCCATTATTTTGAATTGAAATTATATAAACAAATCTATTGTAGTTACAGAATATTAAATAGTTCAAGACGAATAATGTAATAAACTCCAAATTATTGAAATCTTGGTCTTTTGAAAGTCTTTCAGTATATTGGCCTGAACTTGAAAGTAACCGAAGAAAACAGAAATAACTCTCATGAAATACTGTACTAAAACTAGGCTCTCACAGACTTTCAAACAGTTTTAAGATAGGTGGTGGTGAAGAAGCACAGGTGTATGTGCTTTTAAAACCCAGTGGGTTTCTTGAGAGTGGATGGGGTGCGTTTGTCAGTTATAACACCCTAAAATAAGTGACTGAGGCAAAGTTCTATATCAATGGAGGTTTATTAAGTCAAAGTCGATGACACACCTTGGAAAAACACAAACCACAGACAGCTCTGTGGCTGTTTTTCCAAAGGGAATTTGGGGGCTTCAGTGTGTGAGGGGATGGGACAGACAGGACAAAAGGCAGCGGTGGCTCATCAGACACAATGGTTGCATTCCTGTGAGACCCAGGAAAACCTACACTTCACCTACGGCAAGGTGAATGTCAGAAGAGAAAAGGGAGTGGAGGAAAATCTGTGATGCAGCATCTCCAGGTGGGTGGAAGAATGATCCTGTCCTGTCTCTGTCCTGTGCCTGGAAAGATAAACTTGTGATTCCTTATCAGTGTGGAATCCAGCAGACTTTGGTTTTTGGAGCAAGATGCAGCCTGCAGACTGAGTACGATGTACACATCCTTGCTCATGGGGGTCAGCGAGGAGTCTCCCTGTGAGGGAGCCGTGGGTCGGCCAGTCCCACACAGGTGCCAAGGCATTCTTTTCCCTTTGCCTAAGGAGTGTGTGTGTGTTTGGGGGGGCGCTGAGATTTTTATTTTCTTTTGCATTACCTAGCCCCTCCCCCTATATTTAGGGCAGATGCAGAAAATGTTTGGTAAAGAAGTATTGCATTATTATTTGAATCTGTGTTAGGGGAAATTTGATTTGTTAGTTCAAATACCTGGCAATATAATCATACAGATCTTCTGTTGATTTGGATGACATCCAGCAGCTGTCAGAATCCTGCAAAAAATTCCAAAAGGCAAGACTTTAATATTTTTATACTGGCAAATATTACACAGAATTTCAGAGAGAAATGCAATGATTTAGAAAATCTTAACTTCATATGATGACAATAAAATGATTTTTTACATATGACCTAAGTAACTGGTTAATTTATCTCTCAAGAGGAAAAAGTAACATAAGTGGAGAGAATGAATGATATAGTGTTGTGGTTCTTTTTGTTTTTACTAAAAGGTTTAAAAATTGGTCACTTGTGAAAGAAGGTCAGCAAGGGTCCTGAGCAAAGTTATTATAGCAAGAGGACACTCATCATGTTGCATTTCAATGTAAACTAGATGTTAAGAAAAAAGACAACTCTTAAAGAGAATGGTTAAAATAGTATTATTACTGAAAAATGCATGCTCTGTAAAATAATTTAATGAGGTTTATTCTGAGACAAATATGTATGAGCACGGCCCAGGAGCCACACCCAGGCAGTCTTGAACAAGTGGTCCCAGTGTGGTTGGTTTGGTTTTATACATTTTAGGGAGCCAAGAATTGCAGGTAGTATCATAAATCAATACATGGAAAGTGTACACTGGTTTGGCCTCAAAAGGTGGGACATCTTGAAAGGAGGGGCTTACAGGTTATAAGTGGGTTAAAGATTCTTTGATCTGTAATTGGTTACATAAAAAAAGCTTTGTATAAAGGCTCGGAGTGTCTTAAGTTAACAAAAGGAAGTCTGTTACTCAGAGACAAGCCACAATATTCAGACTCAAATGATCTGATCACTTGATGGCCTCCAAGTGATCTCAACTTTGCCCTGCATGGACTTAGGTCCTGTTAATAATTTAGTATCTTTTTGTCACAGAAAATCTTTGTCAGTCTTATGATCTTGTTTTAACACTGATGCTGGTCAAGCGTATCCAGACTCCAAAAGGAGGGGGTGTAATGAGGCTTGTCAGGCCTTCCTCCCCTTCATGGCCAGGAATTCAGTTTTATGGTTTTTCTGGAGTCCCCTTGGCCAAGAAGGAGTCTGTTCAGTCAGTGGTGGGGCTCAGGATTTTATTTTAGTTCACAGGTTCACCGGGCAGGGTCCCACGGGCTTTTTGGACCCTGGCAGGGACCTGGACATGGCATGCTCCTGCCACCGTGTGCAGGCCTCGGGGAGAAGAGCCACGCTGACCGCAGGGAGGGGTAGCAGGTGAGGCAACGCAGGTGCGCAGTGCACAGCACACACACCTGCCCAAGCAGGCGTCGGCCGAGCCTGAGTCTCTGAGAGGCTGGAGGTGCCACTTTCCAAGATGAGAAGATGGAGATTTTTTTTTTAGGGAGGACCTGTTACTGTTAAATATCTGTGAAGTAGCCAAGTGGGCAGGCAGGTGTGTGGATCCATAGGTGAAACGATACCTGGTGCTGAGAAGGTAATTTGGGAGATACTGGCACAGGGTGGTATTTTAAGCCATGGGAATGTATAAAACCACCTGGGTGTTGGGAGCAGCGGGCACAGGGACAGGCAGCCTGCGGGCACGGCTGCTCCTCGGAGTGCAGAGGGGAACAGCAGAGGGCCTGCGCTGCAGGATGAAGGTTCTTAAAAACAGGCTTAAAGATGCAATAAAAAGGAAAAGCTCTACCCCTACAACCCAGTCTCTATACTCAACCACTGCCAACTGCTAATAATTGGTGCTCATCTTTCTAGACATCGTCTATGCATATACAAACACCCTCTCTCTCTCAACTTTTTAAAGGATAGGTTCAATGCATAACCTGCACTCTTAACTCTACATACATCGCGACGTTGCGTATTGTGGGACTGTCATTTAATCCTTCCCCATTGATACATTTCTCCTCTGTTACAACAGGGCTGTAAATGAAAATCTGGTGCTTTTATTTTTTGTGCATTTATGCAGGTGTATCTGCAAGATGTAGTATTAGAAGTTCAAATGCTGGGTCTAAGGATATTCGCATTTTATGTTTTGACAGATACGGCAATTTTGCTTGAGGAGTTTCCTTTGTAACACAGAGCTACCAAACCTAGTTGGATGCCAACAGACACCCAGAGAGAGGGAGAGGTTGAGCATCTAGAATAAGGAACCATGGAACAGCTTCCTGCTCCCCAAAACTAATTCCTTAAGATACTGTTCATTCTCAGTCCCCCAGTTTCTGGGACAGGCCTGTCCTAGTCTTCCTTGGGCTGCCACAGACAAGGTGGCTTAGACAATACTGATTTCTCACTGTTACGGAGGTGGAAGTCCAGGATCAAGGTGCTGGCCCACCTGGCTCCTGCCAAGGACCCTCTTCCGAGCTTGCAGACGGCACCTTCTTGCCTCACATGGTGGAGAGAGAGCATGACCTTCCTGAGTCTCTTCTTACAAGGACACTAATCAGGGGACCAGGGACCCACCCTTGTGACTTCATTTAACTTCAAATACTTTCTTACTGCAAGCAGAGCCACAGGGGGGCTAGGACTTCAACATGTGAATTTAAGGAGGACACAATTCAATCCATAGCAAAGCCTGACTCCAAACATCACGGTTTCTGTCATCTGTTAAGACATCCTAGAAATGTCAGCAGACTGGTGTCCAGACAGCATCTTCTACACTGGCCCTCATGCCCCAAAGTAGCACAGGAATCCTCTGTCAGATCAGTTGTTCCATTTTTGTTCAGACAAGTATGGTCCCAGTGATGGTCCCAGTGGCGTAGGACATGGCTGCTCCGTGATTGTCTAACAGAGATAATAATATGTAGGCATACTGCTCTTGACTTGCACATTGATTTTTCTGTATGATAGTAATTCAAAATTATTCTACTAAAATGCTGTTACCATTGAAAAGTACCATTCTTTTCATGTGGTAGACTGCTTATGTTTAAACTGACCAAGACATCTTTTATCAACCTTTTGTAATAAAAGGTTACTTATGTAATTATTTTTTCTTTTAGATGTTACAGCGAAGAAGTCTGGAAGAACTTTAGAACTTTCCAGGATAAATATGCTTTTGATACAAAAAAGAGGAATAACCATTTACAAAAGCGGCTAGCCTTCCACCAAAATGCAGCCCAACAGAAATGCTCAAAGAGAAGACAGAGGGCATTTTTCTAAAGTTAACTGAAGTAAAAAAAAAAAAATGATTAAACTGAATTTTCATATAGCACATTATTATCATCAGACTTTGCACTAGGTTGAAGCAGTTATCTGGTGAATTTAATTAGGATTATTTATGTTTTTTTAAAAAACCCTTGACTCGAATATTGTTCTGAAAACAAACCCTTTTCTTTTTTTGCTATTAATCTATAAACACAGATCACATAGATCAAACAACTATTTAATTCTCCACTTTAATCTCTGACATAGCCTTAACTTTAAAGAGAGGAAGAACAGAACAAAAATCAAATCTCCTCAAAGTATGGAGCACATTCTATCCTAGAGAATGAGGCGAACGCCATCTCCTTTCATCAGAATGAAAAGACACTGAAATGAAAACTCAATGACAGAGATGAAAATAAAACGTCCCTTCTCAGAGTATGATGTAAAGAAACGCAGGCCCTTCTCCACGGTGGTCTCCTGTGCAGAGTCCCCTCACCGCTGGAGGGGTGTGGTCAGGGCACGACCGCCAAGCTGCCAGGAGGCAAAACTAGTGATCATGCTGTGCCCACGACTGGGAGGGTCACCAGGCACCGGTGAGTGAGCCCCGCTTTTTGGGAAGAGCTTCTCCTTTCTCAGATGGTGGGAATGTCCTGGTTGCTGTAAAGAACCCAGCACCGAGTCACCCCGTCTGCCCCAAGTGTTGTACTGCCATAGGGTTCACAAGGGGAGAAGACTGTTGTCAAGCAAGTTGAGACAATGTGAGATGCATCCAGTGCCTGTCTCATGTCAGATTTGGGGATCACTTCAGTCGGTGGGTGGCTGTCACCCACTAGCACGGCCGGGAGTACCTGAAATAGTGACAGTTAGCTCCACGTCTTTGCTATGTTCGTTTAGAACACCATTATTGAAACTACTAAATAGTAGACTAAAACCAAAGACTGGAATCCCAAATGAAAACAGATAATGTTAAAAGAAAGTTTTGCTACGGAATCACTAAAAATCGAAATGTGAGGCTAATCCCCACACAACCCCTTGGTCACACTGAGAACCTGGGTCCCTTCCCATGTGGCCACATTAAGGATAACTCTTTCCTCATCTTTTTTTTTTAACCATTTCTTAGACACATGATAAACTCAGTTTTGTGTTTTCTGTCATAATGGGTAGTAAAATTTTACAAATATGTAAACAGCTTTTAACCTGGCCAGCCGCCAGTTGCTAGACATCTCTAAAATCTGCTTCCTCATTCATGAAAAGATTATGGGTGTCCTCCCCAATTTTAAAAGTGAGTCTAACCCTAAATTGGGAAGTGTAAATGGAAGTGTTTTAATTTAAAACAAAACAAGCCATTGTGAAATGTACTATTGTTCTGAACCAGTGGTCTCAAAGTGAGTTATGGAATCCCCGAGGATTCAGGGGCCTCTCGAGGGGGATACAAGGTCAAAACTACTTTTAAGACTAGGACATCATTTGCATTTTTTTACTCTGAATCTCTGGTGAGTAAACAGTGGCGTTTCCAGAGGCCCTGTGATGTGTGGTGATGTTGTCACTCTGACAGCTAAATGGAAAGTGTGTTTGTATACTGTACTTTAAGCCTTTATTTTAATTTCAAATACAGGAAACATCAATGAATGTAACCTAGCTGATTAAAAAAAATGCTCTTTGGGGTTGTCAATAATTTTTAAGAATGAAAAGGGATCTTGAGACCAAAAGGTACAACCACTGTTTTAAACTGGCATTTCTGAAAGAGCTCCCGGGAACGTGAGGCGCCAGAGACAAACGAGCCTACAAGCCCAGAAGCTGGACTCAGGACCAAGACACACTCAGCCCTCGGGTCTGGTTCTGCGAGTCTCCAGGATCGAAGGCAAACTCGCAGTGAGGGCCACAGCAGCCTGCGACTCCAGAGAGCCGCCTGGTCCCCTCCCTGGGCAGGAGTCCGCAGGCCTGGCCTCATGTCTTTGCCAGATAGGTCTTGTTGGACCATGGTCTCACCCACTGTCCGTGTGCTGTCAAAGGTGCCTTCTCACTGCCACGGCAGAGGCGAGAGGTTGCAGCAGACTCCGCCTGGCCTGCAAAGCCCCAGATGTTTACCATCCAGCCTTTTGGTTTGCCCTGCTGGGTGGCATGGGCTTTGCTCAACCCCCGGCAAGGCCTTCTCTCCCGCTCCCCTCACGATTTGGAGCCAGGGAGTCAAGAGTGATAGCACAGCGGTGTCATGAAGTGATTCCACATCCAACAGTCATAGGCTTTTTAATGACAAGTGATGAATTTTTAGGTTTTTGATAAATACAGATACTTCACAGTAACAAGGAATGGATATAATAATCAGCAAAATATTCAGGTAATTGAAGCCACATTTTGAAAAGCAATTATTTTATTATGTAAAGTCCTATATAGGAAAAGCACCGTAACTTTAGGACTTAAAACTCATAGCAACAAAATTTTTATTTAATGAACAGTTGAAAGCACAGTGCCAAAAATACAGTAACATTTAAAAATTTTACTGCAAAGAATATGCATAATACCCGATACTACGTAACGCATAGTTTCAGAAAGCTACTTTAAATTATTTAAAAATAAAGTGCCTAAAGCTCAAAAAGACAGGCTCTAGATGTTGTACCTTGGTTATTTCTTTCCCAAACAAAGGCAACTGTTATTTCGGCAAACCCTTAAACCGCAACAGTTATGAACGAGGAGCACATCCACCAAGGGTCGGAGAAACCGTCCCCACCGCGTCCGCGGCCAGGCTGCCGAGGACAGAGACTCAGCTGCGGGGCTCACAGCACAGAGGCTCTTGTCGGGGGACTGACGTGCAGCAGGCTTTGCAGAAGTGGCCGAATCACAGAGGCTGTGACGGAACCAGACCTGCTCTTTCCTCGACACTGTGGCTCACGATGAAGCGCAGATTCTGACAGCTCATTTGCTCAAATACGTGGTGAAACCCAAAGTGGATGCTATTCTCACAACACACTGAAGTGCTTCAGAATTCACACTAATATTAATTTTCTTCCATGTTTTATTTTCCTATTTTCCAATGGAAATCACTTTCTGTTTTAGCTAAATCACAAATACTAGTTTATATGAGAAATGGCAAAATCTATAAAAATTCTGCTCAATTTAAAAAACATCACTTCTCTCAAGAATAGTTTCTAGAAGTTTCTACGTCACCCTCTATATTTCTGGCTCCTAGATTCCGACTAAGGAGTAAATTCACCTTTCAGGTTACGCTCCAGGGTAATTGACACACTTCTGGGACGCCTTTCTCTTCGCTCGCCCACATCACCAAGGAGGCGTGCGCCTCACTCTGCCTCTTGCCCCTGCGCACGACCAGCCCCTGCTGAGTCTTCCACTTCCGTCTTCCCACCACATCCCTCCTCAGGGAATCGGGGGCCAGATCCTGGCTGGTGCGGCTGCAAGGCCGGCCGGTCCTGTGGGAGTGGACAGAAGGGCGGGTTACTCTCCTCAGGGCTGGCAGGGCTGGGGGTGGACACCTCTCTGTACTTCTAGGGCCTGATGATACGAATGCCTAAAGAACATCAATCTTGCAGCTAAAAATCAGCCCTTTTCACAGCACTATCTCAGAAACCAGGCATTGTGAGGGGGAAAAAAGCCGCGAAAACAAAGTTAATATTTAAAAGAACGTGTTGGTTTTCTGGGACACTATTATGCCCAAATCAAGAGCACTGTGGAAGTAGTACAGTCATGGTACTATCCTCCCAGCTGGAGAGACTCAGACTCAGACACAGACGTGCTCATCTCAGTTCTTGAGTCTGAAAATGAGGCGTGGACCTCAGCTGTTTACATCTGTGGGCTGAAACCATTAGCATTAGCGGTAGCAATTTCCATGTGGATCATTCCAGCTCCCATCTAACGGTGGGGAGCTGCCAGCTGTCCTTTCTTTAGAAAACACTAACCTGCCCTTTGACTGGACTCAGTAAATGAGGAGCAACAGCCAGAGGAGCAGACAGTGACCCCAGAAGGTCAGAGTCAGCAGCAGGGCTGAGGACAGCTCCTCCCAGCACCAAAGGGGGCCGGCAGGGGCAAATCCCAGTCCCTCCACCCGCTGAGCGGCAGCCTTGGCCTCCAAAGACCACCACAGGGAGCCCAGGCATGGGTGGCAAGGACCACTGATGGAGGCACGTCCCACTCGCTCACCTATACCCACTCCTGGACTCCTGGACTGAGTGTGGAAGCCCCACCAGGTCACTGCCAGAGGGTTTCACTTAATTTTCTTTTCCTTAAAATGGAAAGAGTAGGGGAAGGGCTCGGCAGCCCCAGGCATCTGAACGCTTCTGGGTGGGCAGAGGTGCAGGCGGAGCATGAGTTCTGATCCCACAAGTACACCGCACCCTGCAGATCTCAGAGAGGAGCCACTGCACACAGAGCCCCTCATAACCACCACAGTGCTGTCAGGTTTAACTGAGAGAGAGGTGAGTCACTGTGCATTCCCTCACCTAGGGTTGTGCAAACACCCAAATCATTCACGGCTGAAAAAATAAAAAGATAAGTGAAAAACAAGTGCTCATGTGAACAGTCCTCCCACCAAGAAGACCCACGTTGTAGCGCTTGGACCTTGAGGTTGTGGTATTAGCAACCGAGAAATCTCTGGGGTGCTGCAGGGGAGAGGAGTCAAGGACGAGGGTGAGAAGGCCGTTCTCTGCCTTTCTGCGTCACCTTCGCCAGTGTTTTAAAAATGAACATCACTGACACGTGAGGCTGAGGAGGAAGGCCAATCCCAACAGTCACAGACAAAGTCCTCAGGCCGCGAAGCCACTCTTTTCGTGTGCTTCATTCGGTCTTTGCTTTTATTCCTGCAGCTCCAGGAGCTCATGCAAGTGCAGGTTAGTGTTCTCTACACAGAGGACAGTTCCCAGTTCCCCACTGTTAGATGGAGGCAGGAATAATCCACATGGCAACTGCTTATTACTAACACTGACAATGGTTTAAGTTCACACAGAAAGCATTCTTGGAACGACAAAATCACAGAGGTAGAGTGGACAGTGGCCGCCGGGGTCAGGGCGGGAGGGCAGTGTGAGCTGAGCCCTGGGCAGCTGTCCGCGGTGCAGGAGGCCTGGCTGAGCCCGGTGGTGGCCTGGCCCTGGCGGGAGATGACACCACCTACAAGGTTGCTTTGGGAAAGTGTGATCCCAACAAAAACTAAGTTTAAGTTTCTAGAAGAAAAGCTGTTTTGGGGCTAAGTGGGTTCACTGTCTGTGCAGAACTAACAGGTGTTTATGAGCCATTTGATTATTCATTAATAATCAGAATGCTGTTAACAATGTAAAAGAAAGCTCATTAGTATTTTCCTTACGGTCTTAAGGGTGAGTGTGAACTTACCTTATTCTCAGGCAAATGGCATAAATGTGCTAGTTTACACTAAATAAAAACTTCCTTTGCCTGGTGAAAAATAACTGATTCTCTGGGAAAAAACGACGGCTGGTTTCATGTTGGGATCTGACTTTCAGGAACAACCGCTCTAGTAAACACTGACCCTCAGAGCAGTAGGTTTCCCCTCACACCGTAAGGTGCAATCCCCGACATGACGCCGGGGCACAGTTTCCTTTCGGGTTAATAAAGACCTTATTTCCCAGCTGCTTGTTGCGGGGAGCCGGACTGTCCTGGCCGCCCTTCTTCCCTCCGTCGGGGGCAGGCCCTCGCCCCCATCTCAGCTCAGCTTCAGTCCTCCTGGGAAGCCTGCCGGGTTCGCAGTGAGCTCTGTGCTTTCTGTCATCCGCGTGGCATCTCTGTGCTTCAGGTTCTTTTTCTCGAGATCTTCTCTCCGTGTCCCTGTGCTCTCTGTCGCTGTCATTCTGTGACCTATGATTCAACACAAATGATCAGAGACCTTATGTAAGCTGCTTTTCCATACCTGTCTTCTTTTCTAGACTGTAAGCCCCCAAAAGGCAGGGAAAGCGTCAGCCGTGCTCAGTGCTGCAGTCCCAGGTCTGCGCAGTGACGGTGCGCCGCAAACATGCAGCAGAAAACTGCTGAAAAGATGAATGTGTGAACAGTGATGGCAACAACAGCATCTGCCACTATACTTGAGTGACAGCTGAGCCTTACTGCTAAGGGACTTTATATACTTATTTTTTAATTCTCAATAACCCTCCAAAGTATAATCCATCTCCCCCCTTTTTTTGATAGGTAAAGTAAATGAGACTAAAAGGGGCTGAGTGACTGTCCTGGGAGCCCAGGTCCCTCCATCATGACGCATCCCTGGTATTGACAGCTTAATTTTCTGCTCCAAGCATGGCTAAAATTAACTGAAATTTAGTAATGCTAGATTAATCATATTCATGCATACACTAAGATATTATATCAATAGTAAATAAACAGCTGCTTAGCTCATCTCGTTCTTAAAGTCTTTCCCTCCACGAACTGTGGGTGAAAGTCCCCACCCCGGGCATGGTGCACCCACCTGCAGGGGCAGCTGGGAAAGTAGGGGTCATGCCAGAAACACGGCCACAGGCCCTGCTGTGCCATAATAATAATAAAAACGCCTATAACGTAAACACAGTGCTGAAAAGTCATGGATTTGATAATCAGATGTAAATTAATTTTACAAAGAAACTGAATAAACCAAAACCAAAAGAGGGAAAAATACTTTCTCAACAACTCTGTAAGAAAGGCGGTAAGAAATCATTCAGGTCATTGTGATTCTGGGAAATTGGCAGCCTGATCCCACGACCTCACCACCTGCCCTCCCAACTAAAACCCACTTCCACCACCCCGTGAGCAAAGCAGCCCCAGGCACCGGGACACGAGGGTGTCCAGCGCAGGAGTGGGCAGGAGCCCAGGTCAGAGGGCAGCACTGAGGGCCCCGCAGGCTCCCTCCATCCCGCGGGGTCTGCCCGTCTCAGAGGTCGGCTCCCCCCACAGAGACGCTCCACAGGCAGCAAAGGGGGAGGGGAGACCAAAGGGGCACGGGACCAACACAGCCGCCAGCGTGTGCACATGTGTGTGTCTGCACAGCGTGAACAACAGAATGACAGCGCCTAAAACTTAAAATTCTCTATCACAAAAGACTTGCCAGAATCCTTGACAGGATTCTCCGTGGACAAACTGAAGGACGCTGGAAGAGAAAATAGGCAAACAAAACACAGGGAAAAATGGCAAATCAGTGAAAATCACAAACAAGACAGCCTGAGCAGACAGATCCTGAGGTAGGAAGGCAGAGGAGGAAAGGACAACAGCTATGCAAACAACAGAAGGAAATTTCCCCGATTTGAAGAGTTGAAACTGCAGACTAAAGCTCCTGGCCCAACTCCCGGCCAAACTCTCGGATTCTGAGAAAAACGCGCGATGCACACACTCACACTGACAAAGGATACATGACTACGACTCGCGGCTACCATGGGCACAAGAACAGATGCTCACTTCACCCTGAGCTCCTCCAGCCAGTTCTCCAAGGGTCTGGCTCTCGCCACCACACAGGCTTCCCGTCTTCCTTCTCCAAAATCAACTTCCTCTCGTCTTTCTTTTGGTTTCACTGTGGTTGGCTCCTCTCCCTTTTCCGATTTCTTAAGAAGCTGAGAAATTATGATGTTAGTAAAATATTACCTCGAGCATATCATAGAAGAAGCTGTTGAATAAATAACTAAACATACAAACCAATATTGAGCCCAAATGTTTGAACAGCAAAAGAACGTAAGCTAACGGTCCAAAACCCAGGTTTTTGGTTTAATACACAGTGGAACATCCAGTCAAAAAAACACTTTGTAATCACAGAAAACCACCTAGGATGGCTAATGTGATGAAAAGATGCTATACACCAATGAATCAAAGATTGTTACAAAACGGAATGTGCACGGTGATTCCATTTCTGCTTCTAGGCCAACACACACAGAGGGCTGTCTGGGAGGCTCTCTGCAGTGCTGCATCTACAGCGATTATTTCCAGGTGCAGAACTCGGATGCCTCATTTCCTTTCGACTTTGGGGTCTAGTTTTTCTAAAATAAGCAAGTATTACTTTTGCAATAAGGGAAAAATAAACATTTGTTAAAAGGTTGTTTTATAGTGATGACTTTTAGAATAGTTTAGTTTTCAAAAGGGAAGGAGTACTTCTGAGAATTCTGTTCTCACTCATGAAAGTGGATGTTTTAAATTACAGTGCAGCAAACTACACAGACGCAGTAGATTCAGTGAGTCCATTTAAGAACGGAGCTCACACGGGCAAACACTGCAGACTTCCTCATCAGGGAAGCCTGTCGGCCCAGGCTCCTCCTTCTGTGCCACCTGCATGGCATCTGGGAACTGAACGTTTCCTTTCAGATAATGTCCATCTTACTTTTTCTCTTTACAGCAGTAATAGCTGTAATAAACGCAAGCCACAGGGAGGTGGAAGAGTCTCTATATGGCCATTCAATTAACAAATAATCTGCGCACCCATGAAGTGTTTTTACTCACACTTCTGACACGAAACGTGCAGTGTCTTTTCTAACACTCCTGCAACTCTCTGGCACCAGCTGGGTGTTCCACCTTCACTTCAGTTCTGACACATCTACCTGAGTTAGTGTCAGATCCCACAAGGGCGGGCTCGTCCCACAAGAGAGCCCCCACTTCAGATGACAGTTTCAAGTCAGGGTGTCACCGGTACTTCTGAATAACCAGCTCCCATAACCTCCCTCCCCTCTGGTTTGATAATTTGCTAGAATGGCTCACAGGACTCAGGAAGGCACTTTTTTTGTTATTACCGGTTTATTACAAAGGACGTAACTTGTGAACAGCCATGCGGAAGAGAAGCACAGGGTAGGGCGGGCGGCACGGGGGTACTCAGAGACTCCAAGCCGGAACCCTCAGCATCTTGGTGTGCTCACCAACCCAGGAGCCCCATCTCTCTGGCGTTTCACGGAGGTGCCATTATGTGGCACGACTGATTAAATCACTGGACACTGGTGATCGGCCTGATCTCCAGTCCGCCTCTCCTCTTGGAGGCTGCGGGTGGGACTGCAAGTTCCAACCCTCCAATCCCGCCTTGGTCTTTCTGGCAACCAGCCCCAGCCTAAGCTGTGCAGGGACCCCCAGCCCTCAGTTATCTCACTGGCATACAACACACTTATCACTCTGCAGATTCCAAAGGTCTGAGGAGCTGTGAGCCAGGAACCAGGGCCTGAGACCCTGCATGAGGCACGGGAACACGGCTGTGGATGAGACAGACACACCTGCACTGCAGGAAGTCAGAACTGACATTCTAGCTGAGGCAGCAGTGGTCACGTGGGAAGAGAACGGTGTGTACAGTGCAAAAAATATTAAAAGGGCAACAAAGGAACGAGATAACCAGGCAGCACAGAATGCTGCGAACACATGCTAAAACTGGGCCATGGGGCACAGACATGTGGGCTGAGGGGAAGAGGTAGGGTCTGTGAGGGCTCTTTGCGGAGGCAAGACAGGGACTGAGACCAGACGGTGAGAAGGAGCCACAGTGTGTCTGGGGAAAGCTCCCTGTGGAGGAAAACAGGACAGAGGCTGGAGGCAGACTCAGCCCAGGCATTCAGGAGGAGGGAAGCCAGCCCAGCAGCCGCAGACAACAGTCGGCCACCAGTGGCAGGGGCTCACCCACGCAACCCGGTCACACACACCCTCGTCTGTGCTTACACCACACACATGTAACCTGCGGATACACACACACTTTTAAAAAAAGCTTTATGTGGAAGATCACACAATTTTCCTAGATAGTATCTGTGGCCTACAATTTATATATTCAGAAATTTTATTTGTAACTTTGGTATCCAACTTCTTATTTCAACTTGGGCTCACTGCTGAGTTGCGGAACAAGTGTTGTGTTACTCTTTATTAACAATGAGGGTGTCTCACTGCCTTTCTGCCTTAGGCAGGTGATACAACTTCTTTTGGCATTTCTCCACAGATTTTATTTTTCAAGTTTTTTAAAAAAAATTTCAATTCTCCAAATGATGTATAAGTCAGAGATCCCCACAAGTAAGCACCTGGCGCTGGGTGGCAGTACAGGTAAATCTCACCTGCACTGTCAGGCACAATCCCAGCCCTCCTCAGGACAGAAGCTGTGGTCGCTTGTCACTGCATTCACTCTGCCACCAAGAGTTTGTTTTACCAGCTTTGGACAAGAATAACCCTTCTCTTGCTGCGTGTTTATGTTCTGATTTCTTTTTTTTTGTATGAAGGATCCCAAACTTACTTTTACTGACTGAAATTTGTTTTATTTCTTGGGCTTATTGTGGATTCTAATTGTATACTCAAAAGTATAAAAATAAAATGCTACACTCCAAATACTTTAATTCCTACTAAAAATTATAGGCAACAAGTTTCAATGGTTCTTTCTGAAACATTCTCAGTTTAAAAAGCAGCTGACAAACGGGATTCTGAGAATGTAAGCACTGGGCATTACTCTTTGTTTAAAAAGGTAACTGAGAAGGTCAGACAACATGAGCACTCTCATGTCTATAAAAGGTAACAAAATGTACACCTATTTTGTCCCTGGTCATGACATGACAAAGATGAATTTCTACAATGACAAAAACCTGCCCTATAACATTAAAGTTTTACTTTATTAATCTTCATTTTGTTATGGGGAATATATGTGCCACAATTTTGTTATGAAGAGATGTGTCTGTACACGCAAACAAGCATGGACAGACAGAAAACCGTGTTCTCAAAGTGGCTTCCTGGGGGAAAGCCTGGATTCACCACTGGGCACCTACAGTTGCAGAGGGAGGGCGGGTCATCTTTCCTTGACAGTCTTGGCTGGGTTCCTCGAGTTCATCGATGTTATCAGAGTATGCAATTTTAAAACTATATAGATCTGTAGCCAATTCTTATCAAAGCCAACTTAAAAGAAACTTCTTAGGATGACTGTTTTTGGGACAAAAGGTTTACTTATTCATCTTGCACACCTATTTTTTTTTATCTTTGAAGCAAATGTGCTTGACAAACATCACCTGGTTCCTGTCCCACACCTTTTATGAAGTTGTATTTCAAAAGAACGTCCTTATACTTTAAAAAGAGACATTTCAAGAAATAATCCTCAGAAATTATGTTTTTCATCACCCTGTTCATCAGATGTTTCATGTTTTCCTTCTTCAGGGCACATTCCTGTCCGTTTGAAATTAAGCAGGGCCACAGCACTTGTTCTGGCCAATGGAACACGGACAGAAGTGGGCACATCTCTTCCATACGGAGGCATAAGAACCTGTGTGCAATCTATCAGGCCACACATCCCTGTTCCACTGTCATAAAGACTATGGGAGCAAATGCCAAGACAGAGCCTCTGTCAGCTTAGGTCACGGGACGACTACCCGGGGCACCACAGTCTCACAGCGGATACACCACAAGAACAGGAAATGAACTTCAGCTAAGCTAAACCAGTGAGATTTTTGAGACTATTTGTTACTGCAGCATATTCTAGACACTCCTAATTGATACAAATGGTTGTGTGTTTTTGTAGGGGTATTGTTTTTGGTTTTGTGTGTGTGTTTTTTTAGACAATCTCACTCGTTGCCTGGGCTACATTGCCGTGGTGTCAGCCTAGCTCACTGCAGCCTCAAACTCCTGGGCTCAAGTGATTCTCCTGCCTCAGCCTCCCAAGTAGCTGGGACTACAGGCGTGTACCACCATGCCCAGCTAATTCTTCTGTTTTTAGTAGAGATGGGGTCTTGCTCGGGCCCAGGCTGGTCTTGAACTCCTGAGCTCAAGCAATCCTCCCGCCTCAGCCTCCCAGAGTGCTAGGATTATGGTGTGAGCCACAGCACCTGGTCTGTAGGGGTATTGTTAAGAAATCGTTCTCTCCATTGCTAGTGAACCCCACAGGAAAAATTATTGTAGAGCAAAGCCCTAGAAAAATCGTCTGTTTTCCTTGAAGAACTAATATGTTTTCTCTTTGTGGGTAAAGCAAATTATGTTTCTGATCAACTTTTCTGTGTTTGACTGCCGAAAACATCAAAAACAAAGCAGTTCAATGATCTGTTTCCCACCCTTTCCTTTCCTAATCTGTTTTTCTCCAAATCCTCACATTTTATTTTTTCCTTATATTATACGATTTTATTGAATCCCTATAAGGTACCTTAAATCCTTCGTGGAGTGAGGTAAGATATACATTAGGTTGAAATCTAGGTTTAATAAGCTCATTTGAGCAGGGTATTAAGAAGCTAAGGGTTGATCCCAATTCCGGCCAATACCTTTTACACAGAGCAAACTTCCCTCTATGCTTCAAACCACACTCATAAATAAATGCATCAGTCACAGGAGCAAGCGGGCAAGAGGTACAGAACCCCAATGCTGCTGCCAAAAAATAAATGACACACCCAGTTCTGTGAGTCAGCCTTCACACGGAAAGGCTGAGCCAGTGGATTTTGAATATGTATTTTTTAGTTAGGAAAATGTAAGCAGAAGCCCAACAAACAGCAGTGTGGGGCCGGCGGTGCTGCCTGCTCCCTGCTCCCACCCTCCCACCCACCTTGGCCTTTCCAACCCCATGTCCAAGGAACTCCTAGGGCTCAGGGAACACAATCTGAAAACTACCATTGTCGTATGGGAAAAAAGGAACTATAAAACAAGGGATTAGATTAATTGAAAATGTTTTTAAAATTTTAAAGAGCTAAAATATCTAACAGGTTATAATTAGTATAAGAGAACTATTTTTGGAAAAAGTAAATGAAATGTTTCCTCAAAATTACCTTAATCCTTATTTCTTTCTCTGTAGTCTTCTTCTGTTTATCTGCCTCTTTCCTTTTACATCTTTCTTCTTCTCTTCTTTTTCTTTTTTCTTCTTCCCGCAAGCGTTTCTTCTCTAACTCCCTCCTCCTCCGCTCTTCTCGCTTCTCTTCTCGAATTCTCTAAGGACGTGGAAAAGTACGTGTATGAACTGCCTGGGTGGACGTGGCAGGGGCAGGAAGGGTGTTCGTCAGGAAAAAGGCCAGACCTACCTGCTTTTCTAATTTTCTATTTTTAATATATTCCAAAAGAGGTGTGGTTCTTCTAGCTAAAACACAAAAATGGTAATGTAATATTTAACTCCTAAAATAAGATTTCTTTTCTTTAAGTACTTGTTTTCAATTTAATCCTTAAAATAATTAGGGGGACAATATTATCATTTTTTGAATTTACACAAGCAATACTATATCCAGGGAAGTTTTTATTTCACTACTATGAAGTTAAGTAATTTGAAGGCACCAGTAATTTTACACATAGTAGATAGTAGATTCTTCAGGGAGTCTTAAAGTATCACTTACAGAGAGTGTGTAAAAGTAAAATGAGTACAATGCACTAAACTCCCCAATGTTACGAATATCTCCTCTTCAGTTTTTCAGACACCTTACTTAAATCATTAAATAACACATTTATATGTTCACTTTGATTCAATACATATTTTATTTTTCCCTTTTTTACTTTCCAGACAATGGTTTTTAACAACTTGGATTCCTGTAATTTCATGTAACATACACTCCATAAAAATCAGGGTGACACGAAAGCTCTAGACTATGGTTTGGAAAGTGACCTGCATGGCGCTGCTAGTCCTGCTCATCCAACAGGCACCACCACTACGCAATCAACACTTCCAGACTCTAACTGGACCCTCACCTTTCATGTCCCGACCTCTGACCTGACCTGGACCCTGGGTGCCCGTGAGCCGCAGGCCCAACGGTGCTGCCTCTGAGGGACCCAGGACCACAGACAGGAGGACAGGTGGGAAGGTGGAGGAAGGTGGTTTGGGTCTATTCTGTAGGTCTTTAAGACTCAGATCAAACGGGCTGGGAAGAATCTCTGGATGTGCCTGAAAACTGACAAGACGTGTCTGGAATTCTGAGGGTTGGGAACTAGTCAGGAATTACAGGAGAGCCCCTGGCCAGGGACCCTAACTTGGAACTTTAAGCACCTCTGACAACATGTGTCAAACAGCCCCTGCTAAAGGAGCTCTGCCCCAGGCAGGTGGCTGTGGGGAAGGTGCCCACGTCTTGTGGCAGGTGCAGAGCCCATAGAGAACTCGCTCTCCCCCAGGTGGCTCCTGTGTTGATCATGAACTCTGGCTCAGGGTGAGTAAAGCTGACTGGCTGAAGTAAAAGGTCGGCCTTTAGCAATGGGCAAACTATCTCAAATGAACCATGGTTCCACTCTGCACTTGTCAGCCAGGAAAAGTGCAAGACCACCTTGGATGACCTATGGCCTGTGTGGGTGGGGAGGCTGACCCTAGACTCTACTGCTTTCCTTCCTCTCCTACAAAACATCTGCTCTGGCCAGGCGCGGTGTCTCATGCCTGTCATCCTAGCACTCTGGGAGGCTGAGGCAGGAGGATCACTTGAGCTCCAGAGTTTGAGACCAGCCTGAGCAAGAGTGAGTCCCCATCTCTACCAAAAATAGAAGAATTATCAGGGTATGGTGGCATGCGCCTGTAGTCCTAGGTATGTGGGAGGCTGAGACAGGAGGATTGCTTGAGCCCCGGTATTAGAGGCTGCAGTGAGCTGAGATGATGCCACTGCCCTCTACCCAGGTCAAAAGAGTGAGACTCTGTCTCAAAAAAAAAAAAAAAAAAAAATGCCCTGCTACCCACAGGATTGACAAGAAGCATAAATGACACCTTGTATAAGAAAGCGTTTTACACACCATAAAAGTACATTACTTATCAGATAGAATATACACAACCACACAACAGAAATGCTGATTTAATTGAGAGTCATAACGACTACTGCCTACAGAGTACTCTTGCATACAGGCACTGTACCATGTGCTTTATACTTAATATCGCACAAAAACTTAGAAGGACACAGGGAAATGGATGCAGGACAGCTACGGGGCCAAGATCATGAGGCTGGTAAGTCTCTGAGGACCCTGCATGTGCACCACACAGGCTCAACACCAGAGTCCCTGCCACTGAGAATTTACTAACATTTCCACTGAACCCTCACTTCTTCTTCTTTTTTCATGTGTTTGAGAGAGGGTCTCGCTCTGTCACCCTGGATGCAGTGGCACCATCGTAGCTCACTGCAGCCTCAAACTCCTGGGCTGAAGCGATTCTCCTGCCTCAGTCTCCCAAGTAGCTGGGACTACAGGTGCCACCACATCCGGCTAATTTTTCTATTTTTAGTAGAGACGGGTTCTTGCTCTTGCTCAGGCTAGTCTTGAACTCCTGAGCTCAAGCAATCCTACCATCTCAACCTCCCACAGTGCTAGTCTTACAGGCATGAGCCACTGGCCCAGCTGACCTTCACTTCTTAGATTTGTTCTTAAGAACCCACTGAAGGCTAAAAGCTAAGAAAAGAAAAGGGCCATTTGCTCTGAATTGCCCTAATAAGATTCACATTTGAGCAGGTGGAAACAGGAATCACAGAAACAGGCTCTCCAGCCTAGTCCTGGGATTAATTAGCTGCTCCCAGAAGGCACATCAGTCCCTGCTTGGTGTTTACAAAGTGCCAACTGCGCAGCCGCACAGGATAGACACCCCCTCCGCAGGGATGCAGCCCAGTCTGCTGGCCCAAAATGGCCCTACGTGACCGCTCCTGTGCAAAGGGACATTTAAGACAATGTGAGAAAGAAATGGGTGGGGGGGAAAGCCAGTTCTGTGAATAACGTCTCACCTGATTTTCCCAGCTCTTCTTAAATTTAACATGTTCTAAAAGCAAAGCTTGGTTTTGCCCCACAACCCTAACTGCTCCAGACAGACCCTGGAGTCCTAATTCTTCCTGTCCCTCACCCCCACCCCAGTCTGCCAGTCAGTCCTGCCCAGTCTGCTCCCAGAGCGCACTGCATTTGCCAGCCTGGCACAGACACCTCCCTGGGCCACGGCAGCCGTCTCCCCACCCTGCCTCTTCTCCAGGGTCCACAACCCATTCTGGGTGGGGTAACCAGAATGATGAGACAATTAAACCGTGTCGCTTCTGAAACACATTCAGAGCTCCGACCCAGCCTGCCCACCCAGTCTGACGGGCCCACCTGCTCTCCAGCGTGCTGCCCCTTGCCCATGCGCCAACCACACGAGCCTGCGTTCTGCCCTACACACCCAAAGCCCCCGGCCCGGCCCCTGCATTTGGGGCTTCCTTCTTCCACCGCTCAGCACAGTGGTCTCAGCTCACCACAGCTCAGAGGGGATCTCCTGGCCACGGTCCACCACATTACGCTGCTGCACTGCGTGTGTGGCACTCAGCACAAACTGAAACGCTCCGGCTCAGTTATTTCCGCACGCAGTGACCACCTGCCATCCCCGCTAGAAGGCACAGGCCTCTGCATCCTGTTTGCCAGCTGCCTCTCGCCCACGCTCAGAGCAGGGCCCAGACTACAGGCATCCTCCGCACAGCTCAGTATTTACCTCAGTGATTAAAAACCCTTTGAGCCACATATTAAATCAGCTGTTATAAAACATAAAAACTTCATTACTAAAGAATAATATTAGTGAACTATTTCAATAACATTAACCTTTCTTATCAATTTATTCAACAAACATTTACTCATTCCTAAACTCCTCTGTGTTATAACTGCAAAGAAAAAAATATAGTTCCCCTGGGGAAGTGGAGGGACGAAGTCAGAGAGGAGTTTATATAGAGGTAGGTCAACAAATAAGAAGATAAATTATAAAGGGTGTGACTGTCATGTCAACGAGCCTCGATGGGTGAGCAGAGACCGACAGAGAGGGGAGACACTACCAGGTGTGTTTGGGACGAAACCACAGCAGTCTGCCTGTTGACGGACAGTGGAGTTTCATGTCTATGCTTCAGTTTTGGGGGCACTGCTATGAGGAGATAACCATTTCCAAAATATATCACTTGCAGGTGCAGGGCTGAAGGCTGTATTCAAACCAGGTTCTGTGCTCTGGCTAGCTTTATAAACTCCCTGAGTTTGTCTGGCTTGCTCAGGGGGCTTGAAAATTTTTTCTGAACAGCAGCAGGGTGACCTGACACATGAGCAGAGTTTCACTCTTCTGGGCTCCCGAGGCATCCTGGACACTGCTCTTTGCAAAGACACTGACTGTGACTTTGTGGCACAACACTCCTTCCCTGACACAACAGGTGCAGAGTGCTCACCTGTCCTTGCCGCTGCTCATTCAGAAGCACTGTAACTTAAACAAAATGACCATAACTGAAAAACCAGGTGCTCTCCCTCAACAAATGCTCAGAAATACTTCCCTAAACTGCTGTCTTGTCATTCTTTTGTCAAAACTAGAAAATACTCTACCTTCTGCTAAGCCCATAACAAGTTTCGATTTTTGTCATAATCATGAAAAAGAAAGAAATACATACTCCATAAATAAACATCTCAGTAAGGAAAAGAGAAAAAACGAGCACACAGACCGACGAGTTCTCGTGTCTTTGCCTCTATTTCTCCCAGCAGAGTTTCAGGGTTGGTACTGGCCTTCTCTTCCTCCACACAGTAAGTTTCTAAGAACTTCTTATACTCCGGATCTGTAAATTTAGAACGAGAAATGGAAAGTAAGCATAACCTTTCCCAACTACAGCAGGGAATTATGTTGGATCAGTGTACTTAACTTGGCACTTGGAAAGGACTTACCATCTTCGATGCTTCCGGTCTTGGCATCTCTTCTCTTCAGCTTCTTCTTGGCTATCTTCTGGAACGGAGCAAACTCCACCACCGCAGGGTATTCTAGGCCTTTAACAGGAAACACATTTCAAAGCATTCTGAAATTCTATTATATTCATTTTGGAAAATTATGATCCAGCTTACTTAAGGGTTAGGTGTAACGATGACGTGCTTTGCTACTGCTTAAATTACGATTCAATCACGTTTTCAAGCACCTGCAACCTCAGCATGTCAAACTCCAGATTTAAACAAAGTATGAACTGGTGGTAGGAGGAGCAATTATTTATTAAATGAAACAATTCATCACGTGGTGGTGGTGGTGATATAACTGAATACACTCAAAATCCATCAAATTTTTCACTTTAAAAGGCTGATTTTTACCATATGTAACTTACACCTCAATAAACCTGACCTCTCTACCCCCTACACCAAATAATATATCATTGGATTACCTTTAAATAATCAGGTTTCTTAGTTACATCTTAAACTTTCTAAGAGATTATCAATCTATTAGATAAGTTAAGGAAATTACTTTGCTCAAAAGAGACCCATGGCTAAAGGAGGGGCTTCAAAGGGTATATATAATATTCCAGGTAAGATTAGTTTCCAGTATAAAAGTTTAGAATGGAAGTCACTAGAAACCAATATTGTCATTATGTGGCGGGGAAACAAACACAAGAGAAATGTTCACTAAGAGAATCTGCTATATGATTAATCAACAAATGGAACATTTCTACCTTAGTACTAAACCCACTGAGTAACCATTTTTAAAATTGTCAGTTAGGGTCAGGTGACTATGACATTGTAACTCCCATTTACGTGGAAGACATTTTTGTGTCAACCTCAACTATCCAGAATAAAATCAAGAATCAGGAGGAAGGCAGGGCACTGGACTGCAGGAAAGCGTCCACTCACTGCTGTGTCCACAATGCCTAGTACGTAATAGACACTTACTGGATGGCAGTCAACACACTCCCTGATTTCAAACTTCCTACAAAGCTACAGCAATTAAACAGTGATGTACTGACATAAAGACAGACACATAACACCAGTGACCCAGAATAGAGAACCCAGAAAAATCCTTGTATACATGGTCAAATGATTTCAGCAAGGGTCCCAGGGCCATTCAATGGGGAAAGGACAGTCTTTTCACAAACAAGTACTGGGAAAGCTAGACATCCACATGCAAAAAAATGAATTTGGACCTTTACCTAATATCACATACAAAAATTAACTCAAAATGAATCAAACCTAAATGTGAGACTTAAAACTATAAAACGCTTAGAAAAAAACATGGAAGAAAATCTCCATAATATTAGGTTTGATAATGATTCTTGATATGACACCAAAAGCACAGGCAACTAAAGTAAAAATAATAAATAGAACTACATCAAAATTAAAAGCTGCTGGGCATCAAAAAACACAATCAACAGAGTGAAAAGGCAACCTATGGAATGGGTGGAAATATCTGCAAATCATACATCTGATACAGGGTTAATATTCGGAATATACAGAGAACTCCTACAATTCAACGACAATTAAAAATGGGCAAAGGACACAATTAACATAATTGTGTTAACTAACATTAATGCCAAATAACGCAATTAAAAATGGGCAAAGGACTTGAATGGACAGAATCCAAAGATTCTATGCAAATGGCCAACAAGCACATGAAAAAATGCTCAACATCAATAATGGGCAGAGAAATACAAATGGAAACCACAATGAGATATCACCTCAAATCCATGATGATGGCTAACGTTAAAAATAAGTGTTGACAGGCTGGGCGCAGTGCCTCACGCCTGTAATCCTAGCACTCTGGGAGGCCGAGGCGGGCGGATCGCTCAAGGTCAGGAGTTCAAAACCAGCCTGAGCAAGAGTGAGACCCCGTCTCTACTAAAAGTAGAAAGAAATTAATTGGACAACCGAAAATATATAGAAAATATTAGCTGGGCATGGTGGCGCATGCCTGTAGTCCCAGCTACTCGGGAGGCTGAGGCAGGAGGATTGCTTGAGCCCAGGAATTTGAGGTTGCTGTGAGCCAGGCTGATGCCACGGCACTCACTCTAGCCCGGGCATGGGAGTGAGACTCTGTCTTAAAAAAAAAAAATAAGTGTTGGCGAGGATATGGAGTGACTGGAACCCCTGTGTGCTCTGGTGGGAATAGAAAATGGTGCAGCTGCTGCGGAAAACAGTGTGGCAATAAATGTTGTTGTGCGTATTTTGCCAATATTTTTTAAAAATAAAAAAAAGGCAACTGAATATATTACTGAATAAATGAGCAATCAACAGAAATGCCAAATAGTTTAAGCACTGAACTCGATTTTACTCACAGGAAATGTCTTGGCCCTCAACTTAGTCACTCTTTTACAGTCTTTTCTAGTTTGTTATCCCTCAGTGGAGGAGAAGAAAACACTCCAGTGCCGGGGGCAGGAAGAGGTTGGCTGGCAAAGGGAGGGAAGGACAGAAAACAGTGCTGTGCGAGGTACACGGACTTGACAGCAGTGGAAATGGTGGTGAAGAGGAGACAGGAAAATATCAAAAGCAGAATCCCAGAAGCATAGGGAATTGGAAACACACAGAGCAGAGGTAAACGTCGCTGCCAAACAACTGCCGGTGACTGAGGCTCACGATGACATCCTCTTCCTCACATTACCAAGAAATGGTACAATCATGAAGACACGGATGTAAGTGTACAATGCATTTTAGAGAATTCCTATCACACACGGGTAAAATAATTTAGTTTTGGAACATAAAAAGATAAAGGTCATACCCAGAAAACTGATTTATATAAAAATACAAATGATAATACATCAATAGGTTGTCACTGTTACATAGGATTTCTGGAATATTTTGGTTTATATATGATTTAAATTTTAATATCAGCACACAATTAGTTACATAATCAAAAAATTATGATCTTGTTTTAGTCTCTGAGAACTTTATTAAAACAAATATTCCAACAAAACTTCATTAATATACTTACAGATTATAATAAAGAGTTTAAAAAAACAAATGATCCAACCTTTACTGTCAATGAAGATATATCCATCAAAACGATCTCTAAAAAGAAGGATGTCATCAGGGTTTCTAAAATTAATGTATGCTCTTGAGTAGAGATGAGGATGAAGACTAAAATAAGAGAGAACAGTGACGGTTAGTGAGAGACACAACACTCCTTTAATTTAGCCTTTTTTTTCTTTTCTGGATACAACAAACTACTTCAGGTAAAACGTTTACACTAAAGAATCATCTCTTAGTTAACTACAACGATTTGGATATTCTATAGCAAAAACAAACCCACCATTAACTGAGATCTTTTTAATTACTTGAGAGAAATAATTTAGGTTAGTTTCTCTGCACAGAGCCAGGGTGCAAGTACAGTCCTCAGAGGCTGCAAACTCAAAGCAAGGTTATTCAAGGGTCATTCCTAATGCATGGTGCCTGGAATGCAATGCTAGCCATGACTTGTTCGCAGAAGAAATGCTACACTGTAAAAGAGGTTGTTTATTGATCTGGAGAACACTTTTAGGTACTTTAAAGCAGTATTTACTGTGGCACAGGGTGAGGAGTCTACAGAGAAACTAAGCCTTCCTCCCCCTGCAACCACCAATTTCCTTCACCGGCAGGAACGCTGAATCCCATTCACAGATGAGAGCACTGAGGCTCAGAGAAATCAAGCACTGGCGGAGGGTGCAGTCAGTAAGGAGGTGGGACTGGACTTCCAACCCAAGTCACTCTGTAACAGTTTTTCTAAACTCCAGCCATCTGAAAATCATCTGTAAGGTTTTTTATAACCGTATCTACGGTTACTAATTAGTGATGTTTCACTTTGAATGGCCTGACATTTTTGTTGGAAGGTATCTACTCTAAAAGAACGTTCGGGAGCGGCGGCTCACGCCTGTCATCGCAGCACTCTCGGAGGCCGAGGCGGGAGGATCGCTTGAGCTCAGGAGTTCGAGACCAGCCTGAGCAGGAGCGAGACCCCGTCTCTATTTAATTTAAGGAGTTAAATAAAAATAATGAAATAAAAAAACAGCACGTTTACACAACCACCATGAATGAGAAATCATGACGCTGAAGACAAGGACAACAAACGACAACGAAGATAATACAGATAAACGCAGTGAGGCGGCCCCTGCGACGGTGTGAGCTGCGGGACCTGTCAGTGAAGGGCACGTCGTCACAGTCACTTTGTCACCAGCCGTGGGAGGGCGCGGAAGAGGTCCCGCCCCGGTGCCAGGGGCTGCGGAAACTCGCCAGGGGACCCCTCTGCGACTCCACTGTCGTCACACGGTGCTCGATCGACTGCGAGCTCCAGGACTAAGGTATGGATGCCCAGGACACGAGGACGGAGCCCGCGGTCCGCTCGCCGGGCCACACCCGCTCGCGCGGTCTGCGGGGCCCGCCGCTCGGGGCCACCTGCAGACTCGGGGCCGCACCCCTGCGGCGCCCCGCGCACCTGAGGTCGGCCGCGAAGAACTCGAAGTAGTCGTGCGCGGGCAGCGGGCGCAGCTCCTCCTCCAGCTGCTCCTGGGTGAGGCTGGGCGGCAGCCGCCGGACGACCACCTGGGGAGAGCCAGGCGCCGCGTCCGCGTTGGCCCCGCCCCGCCCCTCCCACCGCCCGCGTTGGCCCCGCCCTCCGGCCGCTCCGCCCCACCCGATGCTCCGCCTCTCCACGCCGGCGTAGGCGGCCTCCTGCCCCGCTATCCCGCCCCAGGCCCCGCCCCTTCGCTGCCCCTCCTTAAGCCCTGTCTTCGTCCCGCCCATTTGCTCGCCGCCCGCCCCAGCTCGCTCCAGACCGTACTCTGCTCCTCGCGATGTTTCCCACGCCGCCCCCACCTTGCTCAGGGCCGTCGTCTTCTCCTCGCGATGTTTGCTCGCGCCAGCCCCGCAGCCCGAAGATGAGGCTGGCGGGGTCTCAGCCTCTTGCCGCGGCGACTCAAGGCGGAACTGGCCCTCTAGGGCCGACAGCTTTTCCCTTCCGCTCGGGCCCCGAGCAGCAACGGCCGTTCCCGCGCCTCCAACCCCCTCCTGAGACCGCATCCCGCGTCCGCCTCAGAGGCGTCGCCGCCCCCGCGAGGCTGAAACCCCGCGAGAACTCGGCGGCTGAGGCTCCTCCCCCGCCCCACTGGGACGCCGGCGCCGTGCGGGTCGTGACCTCGATCCCGGGGCGACGTGCCGAGGCCGCCAGGGGACGGGTCCGACCGTGGGGAGCGCGGGACGGCCGCACCGATGCTCGGTGAAGCTGGACGTGAACTGTTCCCGGAGCGGAGTCACGCGAGAGCCGCCGGCCGGGCGGGACCCCGGCGCTCCCCCGGCTCGGGGCGGGCCCGCGGCCCCGTGGGATCCGCGCCTTGGGGTTCGCAGGCCGCGAACGCCCTTTCCCGTCCGCGCTGGTGGAGGAATCCGCGTGTGGAAGAGCCCGGCGCGTTGTCCGAGGGTCAGCCGCGTAGTCTTAGCCAGACGTTAAGGCCCTTGGTTCCTGGGGCGGCATCGAAAGCCGGTTCGCATTTGTGTTTTCCTTCCGCAGACGTGCAGGCGGTGACACTTGCAGCGAGAGCAGGTTATAGGGACGTTGCTGTTGAATGCCACGCCCTGCCCGTTTTCTCGTGTGCGTGCTGCGTTCGTGCTGGGCGTGCTTTCATCCATAGCACCTTTTCCGAGAACTTCAAGCACGAAGGAAACTAGAGAATGAGGTCGCCTTTTCTTTGCTCTCTTTGAGGCCTACACGTTGGTAACACTGGTGTGAGTCACAGCTTATCCAGTGCCTCAACCTTTTTGCTTTTGCCTTGAAGCGCTTGACATCCACTTACCTAAAAGACCATACTAGGTGGTCAGTGAGGAAACTAAAAACAACGTATTTGAGCTCTGGCGGGCCAAATATGAAAAACCTCAGCACTTTATTAATAGAATACTTTCATTTCAGTTATTTTCAAAATAACTGTTTTAAGTCTGTTGGTTTTCTAGCCCCAGCTAAGGAGAGGGAGGCATACAGATAGCACATGTGGTGCCTGACAAAGGAGAGACAGAAAAGCCATTGAAAAAGATGAAAACTCAAAACACGGCCGGGCGCGGTGGCTCACGCCTGTAATCCTAGCACTCTGGGAGACCGAGGCGGGCGGATCGCTCGAGGTCAGGAGTTTGAAACCAGCCTGAGCAAGAGAGAGACCCCGTCTCTACTAAAAATAGAAAGAAATTAATTGGCCAATAAAAATATATAGAAAAAATTAGCCGGGCGTGGTGGCACATGCCTGTAGTCCCAGCTACTTGGGAGGCTGAGGCAGGAGGATCCCCTGAGCCCAGGAGTTTGAGGTTGCTGTGAGCTAGGCTGATGCCGCGGCACTCTAGCCCGGGCAACAGAGTGAGACTCTGTCTCAAAAAAAAAACAAAAAAAAAACAAAACAACTCAAAGCACACTACTTTGAGTCTAAACACCACTGGGCAACTCATGGTCTCTCAGAGCATCATTGCATCAAACTCCAACACAGAACCTGACCTTTACTGTGATGAGCTGAGACAGCAGAGTCTGAATGCCAGCCTGGGACACACCACATGACTGCTCACATTCATC
>CAUYMX010032661.1:0-15973 GCA_963573855.1 Lepilemur septentrionalis
ACCACCTGTTTGGGATCTACATATTCAAATCTTTCCAAGATAGTCTTCTAAGGGCATCTCTGCCAAACAGAATTCTTACAGGAGGCCACTGCATGGGATGCTGAATCTTGTACGTGCATTCAGATTCATGGCCTCATCAGCAGTGGCCAGGGAAGAGTCACAGGACATGAAGCACAGCTTATGATCAAGTGATTCCCAAGCAGATCTGGACTAGGAAGGTGACTGTGAGTAGGAGTCTCATAGAAGAGAACTCTGTCATGAGCACCAGCTGATTGGCTGATCTACTGAATCCAAGGTAAGTTCCTTCTAGGCCACTCTAAAATGGGGTGAGTCTTCCAAAGACCTGTTTTAACTGATGTTTCTAACAATGCACGTGGCAATGTTGCCACCTGATAGTTAATCCTTGGTAATGAAATAATCTTGACAAAGGGCCATAGAAATGTGTTAGCAATGGGCAGAGCAAAGGCAGCCCCAGAAGCTGGTGCAGGAACCACAATAGCAGCAGCACATGTCTGGTCAAGAGGCTACCTCTGGAATGAAAGAAATCCCCAGTCATTTTTAGTCTCCTTTTAATATATGTAGATGTAGTACATAATAAAACTATAACCTAAGGTGAATGGTAAAAAATACCAATTTTACTTGAAATATTAATCCTAAACAGACTGTGCAAATATAGGTATACATGTTATAAATGCCTAAAATAATCACTAAAAAAGAGAGGGAAGACGGGGCAGGATAGCCCAAAAACCAATAGCTTAAGATTAAATACTAAAACATATTCAATTAATCCAAAAGAAGAAAGTAAAGGAAGAATGGAAGAACAAAAAGCAAAGGAGACAAATAGGAAATAAATAATTAAGTGATATACTCACCTCCAGTCATGTAAATAATTGCATTAAATGTATAGCAAATATATCAAGTAGTCAAAACACCAATTAATAGATAGAGAAAGCCAAAATAAATTAGGGAGAAAAAAGACTGCACCATATTCTGTATATAAAATATCCCCTGTACATATAATAATGCAGATATATTACAAGTAAAAGGATGGAAAAAGATGTACCATCTAAATGCAATTATAAAAGAAAAAAACCTAGAGTGGCTATATTAATATCAGATAAAGTAGACTTCAGAACAAGGAAACTTACTCAAGAAAGATATTATTAATGAAATGGTCAATTAACTGAGTATGTTCATTTGCTAGTGGTGCCATAACAAAGTACCATAAACTGCGTGGCTTAAACAGCAGAAATTTATTGTCTCACAATTCTAGAGGATAGATGTTCAAAATCAAGTTGTCCTAAGGTTGCTTCCTTCTGAGCACTGTGGGAGAGAATCTTCCCTGCCTTTGGCCTAACTTCTCATGCTTTGCTGGTAGCCTTTGGCATTCCTCAGACTGTGGAAGCATCACCCTAACTCTGCCTTTATATTCACCTAATGTTCTCCTTGTATGCTGTCTATGTACAACTGTCCCCTTTTAATAAGTACAAGAGTTGTATTGGAATATAAGTTCCCCCTACGACTGTATGACCTCATGTTAACTGATTACATCTGCAACAATCCTATCTTCAAATATGGTCACATTCTCAGGTATTGGGTGCAAGGACTTACAGCCCCTATGAATAGGCATATAAATTTCAGGGACAAATGCAACCCATAACACTAAGAAAACATAAAAATACTAAATGTTCATGAATCTAAACTCAAAATTTCAAACTACATGGAGCAAAATTGATAGTACTGAAAGGAGAAATAGACAAACCCACAATTATAATTTGGGACTTCTCAGGGACTAGGACCACTGATGCCATAAACACAGACCCACAATGGTGGTCCTCAGACCCTCCATCACATAACAGACAGAACTGAAGCATTCGTTCCACAATCAGCTGATGAGTTGACAGTAGGCTGACTGTCTAGTATGTTGCACTCAATGAAGGTGAAACTTCCCTGAGATGCATGAGAAACAAATGTAATATCTGATGACACTTTCAAATGAAAGTTTTAAAGTTTAGTCTCTCACCATGCCAAAAAAAAAAAAAAAAAAAGTTTAACAATGTCTTCTAAGGTTGAATAAGAAAGATAAAGACAATTACCAAACCAAACCAAACAAAAATTACTAAAGGGCAATGAAAGAGTTAAGAGCGTGACAGCCAGGGGAAATAAAAACTCTATAGTGCAAGCACCCTTTCAAATCCAGGGATGAGATAGATATAGATATAGATGAATCACACTGAATAAACACATTAATTGGCCATTTAATTAATAAATGTTCTAGTAAATAAATTGCCAAACTGAGATCAGATGTGAGATTCTGTTGACTCCACCAAGATTCTGCTCTTCCACAGGTCTGGCCTGAACAAGCAGCAAGTCTTCCCTTTGACATATATTTAAAAGCAAATGCTCTAGGATGAAGTAGTCCTCTGATAATCATCACTAGATTTTATATGCCCCACCAACACTTCAAATGAAGACTCTGTGCTAAGTATTTATAGAAACAAACAATTGGGAAAAAGCCGAAGTCATAATCCACTAAGAAGTAAACAATAGGTTTCCATTTAAATAACTATTATCTCCTCACACGTGAACTCCTCAAGACTAACACTGAATAAATGCAGAGGACACATCTATTAGCTGAAATGAATAAAGCAGTATTTATAAAATGAGCAATTTGGATTTGATTAATGTTTATAAATGTGTTTACATATGAATTGAATATTAACCTATAGCTTGAAAAGGTTTAATTAGCCTTGGAATATTGTTTTGGAGCACAATGAAAAATAACCAATTCACAAAGGGGAAGGCAAAGGATATCTGCAAGCACAAATGAGGTCAATTAATTAAGCAATTTGCATACATTTGAATGGGTATTTTCAGAGCATTTTTTTTTGACATTTGGCTCTTCCTATTCCCATATCGTGTTTCCAACATTCTATTTATTCAACACATCAATCACCCAGCCACTCTGAGAGCATCATGATCAGCTCAGGAGCAACCGTTGAGCCATAGTCTTCTGGATAACTAGTCATCTCTGCTCAAAAGACTCAATAACTTGTACATATGAACCCCAAAATGATAGGAGGGGAAAATCAAGTTCAAACTAAACCAATGAATTTGATATAGAACCATAAAATATTATACACAGAAAGTGGAACACAATAGCAGCTCAATAATTATTTGTTTAATGAGTGAATGAATGATAGCTACCATGGATTTTCAAGACCATTGAATGTAGTTTTTTAAAGATATTATTACATATAATATTATTTCAATCTTTTTTTAACCCAAACCCTTGGCAATACTTTAGTTCTCTATATTTTGCACTTACCTATCTCTCAGGAAGATTTTGTGAAGTCTTCCTTTATTCCAGTTGCTTTAGGAAAGTAATACATATATTCAATATGCTTTTATAATGAGCTTTTTTGGCCTTCTAGGTTTTGATAAGCTCCCATGAAGGGTCTCCTTCCTCCTTAATATTGAGTCAGTTTTATTGAGAGTCCTAATACAAAATCAAACAACTGATTAACAATGATAAAATTAACTATATATGCAATTATACCTAATCTGTATCCAACCACTGACAACACACAAGAAGGCCATAGTAGATCAGATGCCCAAGAACTATAAATGGGGCAGAAGGAAGAATAATAGCACTATCAAGAAATAGCCCATCCCTTATAGGTATATTGTAATGTACCCAATTACACAAAGTGCTATTGCATTCATTATTTGATATTGATTTGTGAAAGAAGCATGGAAGGTGTTATTGTCCTCATTTGGAATAGAACATGTGTTCTTTTCATTGGAGTGGGATAGCTGAAGAATTATCACTGCTATAACTCAATTATCACCCTAAGGATTTCTTAGCCTCAGGCAAGAAATGATACAGAGAGCAGTGCAGAAAGGAAATCCATTTGCTCAGAGTAGGGTTAACAATTTGTGTTGCCATGTGAGCACCCATTGCATGTTATTATTATAAGGACACTTGAAAGTATTTCACCCATCTTTCTCAACAAGTTTCCCTAATTTTTTGGATTATATTTAAACATGTTTAACAGTGAACAGAGCCTTTTTTTCTACAAAGATAAATAAAGATTAAAAAAAGATGATAATGCCAGAAACAATAGTTGTTTAAGCTAATGATAAAAATTAAGGCATGTAGCTTGCAGGTGTGTCTGTCTTTTGCCATAAAATTATGCTACAAGAATACTCTATCCAGAGGCCAGTGCCATGCTCTTGGACTTCCCAGCCTGCAGAACCATGAGCCAAATAAACTTTTCTCTTTATTAAAAAAGAAATTAATGCATGTATAACATAGTAAATCCTGTCTTTCCCATAGTTTCAAATAAGTGTAAGTTTAGACAAAGTCTGATAGAAATAAATTCCTCCATGATTTGGTTAATTAATTGATTAGAAGAGGTGGCTTTGAAAGAAAAATAATTCATGAATGGCATTCTGCTATATTGAAAGCAATTTTTGCCCACTTTCCAACTTTGTCAAGATCTAGATCTAGATTATTTTTCTTATTATTCATCTGTCTGTCAAATATTTGGCATATGAGTACTGTCTTAGGTACTGTGAAAGGTATGAAAGTATAGTATGAAGTGCACTGAAGATGGCGTCATATTATTTTGTTAAAAAGAGTGACAAAGTTAATATATTGATAGTTTGTAATGTACCAGACCCATTGACATGTATTATGTAATTGAATGTTCACAATTACACTTGGAGGAAAAAAAAATTCCTATTTTATTTGTTTTCCAACTAAGGCTCATGGGATGTCTAAGTGTTCAGTTTCTCTTAAGTAATAAGCAGGAAAGTGAAGACTTGAGCTCAAATTTGCCTGACCCTAAATTCCAGATTCTCACTTTTAATTCTACTGCCAACTAACCATCAAGTGGACTCACCCACATCCCTGCTGAGTACTTCAAGATTACATAACTTAAATTTAGTCCCAAGAGAGTGGATTACCTTTTCCAGACACTGAGACTATTTTCCATTTTCCCTTATACATTCAAATTACAGAATTTGCAGGTTCCTGGCAAACTACCATTCCCCAAAATCTGGAATGGAAAGCCCTGTTAACCCCTCGCCCACATCTAACACACATACTTGATTTTCTTTAACTATAATCTCAATATTTCCTTGACTTCTCTTCTGTCCCACTTTGCATTCATTATATGTAGTCCCTGACCTGTGCACAGGCAGCATGGCACAAGGAAAGGGACATCGGTTTTAGGGACAGTAAGAAGTGGGTTCTGATCATGACCGAACCCTCTGGTTCACTGTGGGACTTTGAGCAAGATGATCTTGGTCTCACTTCCTCATCCATTAAATAGGAAATAATTATTAAACCAAAATGCTGTGAGTGTAATGTGTCTAGTTTGCAAATAGAACTATTTTTCCCCCACCTCCTGAGGTTCAATTCAATTCAGCAAATATTTACTAAGGGCACTGTTATGGTAGGTGGACGACCAGGGCTAGGACTTGGCCTTTTTATAAGACTAAATAGCTTCCAATGCAAGCCACCTGCTCTTCTACCACTCTGATCTCTTACTTTGTCTGTGTCTCCTATTTCTTACCTTACACAGACCCCCAGAAACCTGAAGTTTTAAATTCTCTTTTTGCCCTGCCTTGGAGTCTTTCCTTGGTTCCAATTTTCCCACTGTATCTGTGATTACACTAGTCTCCAGCTACCGATGAAAACAGCTATACTTTTCGCCACCCCTTTTTAGGGCATGGCACCCTGGCGCTAGCTCCCTGAAAGAAGATTTACCTCATTCACGTAAAAGAAAATTATCCAAGGAGCACAGAGCTAAGCTCTGGGGACTCTAAACAAAACACTAATTTTTGTAGTCAAAGAAACAAAGTGGTATCAAGTTCATATGCTTTCATTGACCTCTAGGTTTCTATCACATGAGTTTTCCTTGGAAATAGACACCTATACAAGTGCTCTAAGCTCATGGCTCACTGGGATTTCCTCATTGCTCAACTCCACACTTGCAAGCTCACAGGGATTTTAATAGTAAACACTGTAGTTTAAGTTGCTAACTTGTGTAAGTAGTTCTTGTTCTTTGTGTCTGCCTTTCTATTTTTTCCTTCTTTTTTTTTTTTTTTTGTAAATAGGGAGAATAGGAGGTAGACAGAAAACCAATATCCGTGAATCATTCACTATCCTTTGCTTCTGAGACAGGTTCCTTGTTCCCAAAGAACTCCGCCTTGGGAAAGGCTTCAGAATCAGCCAATCTTTTTTACTCAGCTCTGTTGATTCATTAATTCTGCTAAATGCTAACCAAAAAGCTCTTATATTCTGAAAAACAAGTCCCAAGTAAAGTTACACTGTCTCCCCTTCAACCAAAACTGCCTGGAAATTTGACTAAATCAACTTAACTGAAATTTGGTCATTTGAAACTGAAGTATATTTGCTAAAGTCAAAATTTGAGCAACTATAAACCACAGGAGAAGGCTATTAACGAGTTCACATTCAGTTTAAGCTTCAATATGAATTCTAAAGTTGTGTTCCTTTTGATCAACCTTTATTCTTTACCACAGGTATTTTCATAAGAAACTAATTATTAGACCATTATCCCAAGTGAAGTGTCTCAGGAATACAAAAACAGATACCACATGCTCTCACTTATAAGTGGGAGCTAAATAAATGGATACAACCATATAGAGCTGTTATGGACATTGGAAACTAAGAATGGGGGAGGACGGGAGTGGGGCGAGGGATACAGAGCCACTTGCCAAGTACTATGTACACTGTTCTGGTACTAGGTACACCAAAAGCCCTGACTTCAGCAGGATACAATTTATCTATGTAACAAAAACCACTTGTACCCTCTAAATGCTTGAAATAATAAAAAAAAGAGACAAATTCCTATGTACTGAGTATTGCTTCTGACTACAAATACCTAATAGAAAAGCCAGAGACATCAGCATTAGCAAATTGAATGGCAGATACAAGCGAAGTTTATTAAAATGATTAAATTGATTAAATTTTCTTAAAATTTAAATAAAGTTTGTTAATAATTAAACTGAAAAGGTTAATTAAAATAAAACATGATCAGAAAAATCAGATATGGATAAATTATTAAAGGTCTAAGTAAAACGAGCTTAGCATGTGGTTTTTAGATTTACCTATTTTACTCATTCATTCATTAGCATGCTAATGAATTATCTATTTTGCTCTAAATTCCATGTTAAGCACAGTGCAGAATACAGAGATAGGAACTCACAGTCCTTGTACTCACAGAATTCCCAGTGAGTGAAGGAAATGATTCTTAATGGCACTAGAGATGTAGCTATAGTTCCAGGGGAGTCTTTGTCAGCCTATCCATGTAGCAGAGTAAACTCCTGTAGGGAGGGACCAGTTATATTGGGAATGATGACAACATTTTCATGAGGAGAATTGCTGTAAACAAGCTGTGGAAATAGGCAGCACACAAAAAGGAAAAAAGAGATTAACCTCAGGGAAGCGGACACTGCTCAGGTTTCCTTCCATAGAACTAAGTCTCCTTTAACATGGCCAGTGTGTGGTTACATTTTTATCAGATTTCAGCCAAATGGACAACATAAGGAACAGGATAAGTCATCTCAAAAATCTAACTACAGTTCAAGTTTGTTTTATTTTGAAAGTATATACTCCTCCCTTGAGATTAAAAATAATCTTTGTATTTATGAATTAACAGTGATATTAGGTAATGATTACTTTAATTGTGTTTTATTTTGAATGCCCTTAGTTGAGAAAACAATATAATGACAATTCTATAATATATTGGTATGTGTGAGTATACGAATGAACATGCACAGATATATAAGCACATATTTAAACCCACCTACTTATATATGTGTATACACATATTAATATATATGTCCATGTATATATTTTCCCATATATACACGTGTGAATATGTATGCATTATACATATCCATATACCTAAATAAACACGTATGTGCATGTAAGTATAGATATATATTTGTATATAAACATATATATGTCCATACATACATTTATATAATTTGTCACATCCGAAGGTTAGCATGAGGAGTAATATACCATAGTAAATATTTACTTTTAAGAGCAAGAAACATACTCTAAGAAGGAAAAGAGTGTTTCTTGTGGCTCGAGGACAAGCTTCTCTCTTGGGAAGACAGACATACCCCTGGCTAATGTGGTTTAACAGTCCTACAATGTGGTTTTTTTCTGCCCACAGTCCTTCTTGGGAAAAGCAGCAGAATCTTTTTATTGGGGGGAGTGGGGATGACAAACACTTCATAACCCATGGTGGTCACTTCAGGGAATGAAGAGTTGTTTTCGTAACCTATGCCTCCCCCTTCCCTCCAAGTCTTGCAGCTCTCTCACGAAACATAACCCATTTTTTTTTTCTTAATGAGTCTAGCTAAAACTTTGTCAATTTTATATATCTTTTTTAAAAAAACCTCTTGATTCATTGATTTTTTAATGTGTGTCTATTTCATTTATTTTTGCTCTGATCATTATTATTTCCTTCCTTCTGCTAATACTAGGCTTACTTTCTTCTTCTTTTTCTATTTCTTTAAGGTTTAAAGTTAGGTTGTTTATTTGAGGTCTTCCTTCTTTACAATGTAGGTGTTTATCACCACAAATTTTTCTCTTAGTACTACTATTGCTGCATCCCATAAGTTTTTGTATATTGTGCTTTTGTTTTTGTTAGTCTCAAGATATGATGAACATAGATGCAAAAATCCTCACAAAAATACTAGCAAACCAAATGAAACAACCTGTTGAAAGGATTATACTCCACAATCAAAGGATTCATCACTGAGATTCAAGGGTAGCTCAAAATATGCAGATCAGTACACCAGATTAACAGAATGAAGACTAAAAATCATGTGGTGAATATGTTCTAGAAGTCTGCTGTACAGCATAGTGCCTATAGCTAACAATACAGTATGTACACTTCATAATCTGTTAAGAGAGTAGATCTCATATGAAATGTTCTTACCACAAAAATAAGAACAAAAACAAAGGAACACAAGGAAACTTTGGAATATGCTTAACACGTCTATTACCTAGATTGTGGCACGGTATCATGAGTGTTTGCATTAGTACAAACTCATCAAATTGTTCACATCCCATGTGTGCAGTTCTTTATATAGAAATTACACCTCAATAACATTGTTTAAAAAAAGAAACACACACTCCACACCCAACTTGATTTTCTCTACTTTTCTCAGTTTGCAAAATGGCTGCCCTCTGCTGATAGAGCAATCTTTTTACTGATTATCAGGGTACTAGAATCAGACCTGCAGTTGCTCAGAGCCAGCTCAGAAGCTATTCTTCAGGGATAAGGAGCTGCATTACACCATCCTTCCCACTTCCCTGCCTTCAGGGTTTCATTCTCAGTTACCAGGATATATCCATCGCTGTCTCTGAGAGTTAATTGATAAAGAAAATGCTCTTCTTTCACTGCACTTCTCACAGTTCTAGGAACAGGAACTGGATGGATTATATAATCAAATATTTAGTAGGCCTGGGACAGTGAGACTAGTTTATTAGAATAAAGAAAGGCAGACACTATACTCCATTGCATACTTAAGCTAAGTGAAAGAAGACATGACTCAAAATATTTTTAATTGCTTCTGAAATAGATTACAGGTGGCTACACAGAAATTGCTAATATTCATAAACTGGCAAGATGCTCAAAATACCCAACTTCTTACAATTTAAGCTTGAATTCCCTGAAGAACTGGAGGGGGCTGTTGAAGTACTGGGGAAAATGCTGAGGTTCAGGGAGGATGCTGGTGTACCTTGGGGAGTGTCTAACCTGTTGGCCCTACCTATCTCAACCTTCTTCTTCAGGTTTCCATTCAAGAAATCTTTTCAACTACTGACTTTTATTCCCCACAAAATGGGAGCAGGAGATGACCGAGCAATGAGGAACAGCTGTACTTTTAGTCAAGCATACTTTGAGCCAAACTCTGAGCTAGATACTTTCATAGGGATCCTATATTATCATAACAAGCACTTTGCTCATGATTACACCCATCATGCAGATGAAAAAGCAAGCACTTCAGCAAATTCCCCATGTCACCTATGTGGAGCGAGGTGGAGGTTATATCTTGTTCTGTCTAGCATCAAAGCCTATACCCTTGATTTTAGGCACACAGCCCTGCAGGGTCACTTACATTTGCTTTCTATGATTTAGCATTTCATCTTGACTACCTGTTTGGCCTCTATTTCATGTGTATTGCCTTTATGTCCCCTAAGGAAACTGTAAGTGTCTAGAAAGTGTCACATCTCGCTTAAATATAGGAAGTCAGGATGCAATGAGAGGTTTTGATGGAGGTACAAAATGTGACAGAGTATGGAGAGAAGAAGCTAAATCAGGAACTGATTCAAGAAGATGGTCTACTGTATTTGGAAAGAAAACATGTGTATGGTGAAAGCCAGAGACTAAAACCAATGTGCTCAGTAGGACCCCCTGCGGAACTTTGTCTTCAAATCTTTTTTTCTGACATGTTATAGAACATATTGCATCTCATTGTCATACAGTTTTTCTACTTTGTTAAAAGTTGTCTGGACCTAGATCCATGTTCCCCCTCATTTTAGTTAATATGATTACATGAATGTTTTATACTCACCCAAATTCATGATACTATTCAGTGAAGCAGTACTAAAGCTGTAAAATTATTTCAGGAAAATTAACCAACTCTAATTTTCATAGAAAATAATTATTTGATATATCATATTTGAGCATCCACTTCTTTCCTCATTAAGATAAATAAGATTATCCCCTATACTTGTCAAATTCATAGTCTTTCTCAGGAAACACATGTGCACTAGATCCACCATCTCAGCTCAAGTCAGTATTAGGTCCATGACCTCGGACAAATTATTTCAGCTCTCTAGATCTCAGTTTCCTTATCTATAAGATGGAGGTGATGACACCTGCTTTTTAGAGATTTTCTAAGTATTATATGGAATCTCTTAATGTAACATTTAACACACAGAGTTGCCCAATAAATCTTACCTGAATCTGAGATAAACCTTGGATAGACAATAAATCTCAGTGCTCAGGATTTTTGTTCATTTTAAATTTTGCTTCTAAGCCTGTTACTCTGAATTTCCTGAAGCCTACCATCAATGTGCAGAATGCGAGGACTCTGCCCAAAAATTCCAATTCATGTTTAGTGCTGAGTAACAAACCAATGATTGATTTCCTCTGATTATGCACACACACACACACACACAAATCACACATTACACAAATATGTACTTAGTTTCTTCCATGTACTAAGCTCTATATGCAATGAAAAGATGAATCAGATATGCCTCCTGTTGTCAGGCACTTAAAGTCAAGCAGGGGAGATAAGAGACATAAATCACTGAGATGTAGGGTTGAAATAGGTGACAATAGCTACAATTCATGGGACATCTACAGCACACCTGATATTTTTCATTTGCCATTTCTGCTTCAGAAACCGAACTTTCTTTTTCTAAGGGGAACTCTTTTCCTTCCTGTCCCCACATTCCTAACTTGGCCAATAAAGAAGTGATCTTCCCTGACTGTCACTTACTCTCAGAAGCACTGGAGGAAGATGCTAAAATGCTGGAAAAGATGCTGAAAAGGTGCTGAAATGCTGGAAAGTGGGGAGGACACATGAGCTGGGGGGTGCCTAAGTACTAGGCAGGACCCTGAAAGAGTGGGGAGGGTGCCGAGGGAGGATGCTGAAATCCTGGGCCTGGTGCTGAAGTATTGGAGAAGATGCTGAAGTACTGTGGCATGGGTGCTGAAGTACTAGGCAGGACCCTGAAGTATTGGGGATGTGCCGAAGTACTAGGAAATATGTGTAAGTACTGGAGGATACTAAAGTACTAGATAAGATGCTGAATTACTGGGGAGGTGCTGAAGTACTGGGGAAAATGCTGAGGTACTGGGGCAGACCCTGCGTATTAATACCTTGGGGAGAACACTGATAATCCTGCTTTCTCTCCACCCCCTTTGCCTCAGTCTCCTGCAAGACAGGGAGTGTCCAGCCCATTGGACCAAGTTATCAAGTCCAAGGTCTTACCTTACATGCTTACCTGAAAAAATAAAGCAAAGTGCATCATTTAAATCTCTCCCTCTTCTCTGCCTGGGGGTAAACAAGAAACAGGATGCTCTCTGACCCGCGTGTGCTGTGAACCCACGAGGGGCCGCTCCCGGATCTGCTTCCAACTTCCCCTCTTGCTCTCTCTGGAGCTCCGCTTCTGTCTGTAACTTTTGTCTTAGCCAGTAAAACCAAACAAATCATTCTGTGGCTCCATAACGTTTGGTCTGTATCCTGATGCCACCACCCCATGGAAAGCAGCCCTGCAGAGAGTGCTGTCACCCTGTCTCTTGAGTGTCTACAAAGCACCAAGGATTGGGAAAAGGGCTTTGCACACAGGATGCTCACAATAGCCTTTTAGGAGACTAATAAGAAGTCTCAACTGACCAATACATTTCTCTGGGCTCAAAGGTCCAATTCCCAGAGAAGAAAGGTACATTGACAGTGATTAATGAAGTAAGATTCATGAGACGATGAGGAAAAAACATGAGCAAGGAAAGGCCATGCAAGGAAAGATGAAGAAAGGTGAAGCTTCAACTTCTATCCTCACAAAATCCCTCTATGAGATAAGCTGTTATCACTGCAGAACTCTTTTTTCCTAGACCTATAACTAAATTTTCCAGGTGAAGGTCAATTCTGTTAAGTCCTCAAACATCTTCTGAGCACTTACATCATTTTAGACAAAGCTCTTTACGTGAGAGATGCAGACAATAATAGAAAATAATCCTTGCATGGTCTTTGGAAGCAACAAATGCTTTGGAGACAAAGAATTGGAGTTTAATTTCCAATCTTGCATTCTACAGCTCAGCCGCCTTGAAAAAATTAATTTATGTTTTTCAATCTGTTTCATCGGTTAAAGACAATAACAACAACGAAAGCTTGCTCTGCAGATTTCCTGTGATCATCTACAATAACATGCACCTGGGAGTTAGCACCAGGCCAGACCAGAGCTGGTGCTCAATAAACGGTAGCTATGAAGAAAAGATCCTGGAACAGAGTGGGTGCCCAACTGCAACACCCCCACTCCCCCTGTGTCCCTCAGGATGCTTGGAAGAAATCATAATTGATGGGTTCAAACTTTAAATATAAATATGCAAAGTAAATGGGGGAACAGAGATCAAGTAATAACAATTCAGTTTTGAACAGTCCTTCAAGTTCACTAAACAACCCAGACCCCTTAATTTAATTCCCATTACAATCTTATGAGATGGGTGGATATAGCATATTTTTAAAATTGTTATTTTCAGGGGCTCAGAGAGCTAAAGGGCATTTCCCAAGATCACAGAATTTAAAAGTGGCAGAGCCAGGGTCTAAATGGCACTCCTAATTCCATGGTTTTTAGTTGAAGTTCAATCCATTCAAGCCAACTGGAAGGAATATGCAATTATATGCCGTCCTATGTTTAAATATCCTGGGCTGTGTTAACAACAAAAGCTAGTGCCAAATACTTGGGGGAGGGTGTAAAGAAGGATCTTTAAGGCTCAGTGACTTGTAGGACATGCTGCATCTTCCTTAGTTGACTTTGTAGGATCAGCTGTTCATTCTGTGGCCCCAAGGTCTGGGTGGGCAATGGGAGACGACGTGGCTGACAACATTAGGTCTTGATATGAGTAATTGTAGACCTTTCCAGAGCTCCAGCTATGCCCCTCCTGGCAGGCTGGGCTGGACTCTGCCTGCATGGTGTGAACAGCAGAGTTCTCATCACACAGAAGCCACCAGAACTTGGCCCCACTTCCTCACGCTTCATTAACTGCACTTCTGTTTTTGCATTCCGTCTGGTTTCCAGTGGTGTCAGAACGGAATCTCACCTAGGGTCAGAAGCATTTGTGTCAGCAGCAACAAAAAACTCATATGTCTCAGTGTAGTGAACATTCCTTTCAGGATCCCCTGGCCAAACGTAGTCTCTTGGATTTCCTAACGGAAGAGGGGATGACAATGGGGTGGTTTTTCTAAACATGCTGGGCCATGATAATTGTATTTTCTCCTTCCCTCTCTCACTCCCTTTCTTCCTTGTTTTCATTATTTTTATTTACTTTTATTTAGTGAATGTAAAGTGTCTTCCATGAACCCTACTAGGTTCTGAAGCATAAAGAGTTTACACTTTCACCTTGAGTTCCTGACCTTGAGTTCCTGATAGTCTGCTGGGGAAGACAGGTATAGTCACATTGAAACAAATTATTATACAGTATAAATTGGATAACAGAGATTGCCCAGCATATTATATGGAAGCTTGGAAAGGAAGGTTTCAACTCTCACCAAGGCAGAACAAAGAGAAATGAAAGACAGAAAGGCACCCAGTCTGGATGCTGCAGGTGCAGGTGAGAAGGAAGAGGAAAGGAAGGTGAAATAAACAGAGGTAGGTGGCCCTGTGCATCAGGCGAAAGAGATTGAGCATTAGCTTTGAGCTGGTGGGTTTTATGGGGGATATCAGTACCAGGCATGTGCTGTAGGAAAGGGATGTTTGTATTAGTATCAGCAGTGGATAGGAGTGGGCTGAGACAAGGGGCCCTGTAGACACTAGGACAGTTGTAAGTCAATGAGGATGGATGGACCACAGTAGGGCTTTTTCCTTCAGAATCCTTAAATCCTGGAAAGGCTATCTTATCCCTCCTACCACCTTAAATATAATTCAAAATTAATACAATATTAAACCATAAATAAAAAAAAACTTCCATATACAGTGAAATTAAAATGTCATTCTATATTTTTTATGAAAGGGACTACTCTATACAACTGTATTGAAGCCAAGTTTTTCTTATGGCTTTTTGAGTCCCTGCTTGCAGGTTCCCTAAGTATATACTTAGTGTGTTGGGACAGAAGGTCCATGCGGGAGACTCTACAGAGATCAAACCTCCAATGTCACAGCCCTTCTGCAGCATTGGAGGTTTGGCCACCTAGACACATGAGCATGGACAGCGACATCTGAAGCATGTGAAAGATATTGGAGGGATGTGGTGTGGTGGCTTTGTGATACTGGCATCCCAGCTTGTCTCACACTGGAAGGAGCCCATGTGACATCTGCGTGCAAGTATGCAATGTGTGTGTGAGCCAGCCTGGCTTGGTTCACCTTGCATTGCTAGCCCTTGTCACGCTAAGTTGAGTGCTAGCTCATTCTATTCTCTTGAGATGATTCCTCACTTCACAGAATTTTCAATAAGAAAAAAAAAAGAAGGACATGGAGGGAGTGCTTGATGAAGGTGGCTTAGGAGAGTACAATGGAAAAGAGGGCAGGAGAACAAGGTCACTGTGGAGGAGAAGGATGGTGGATGTTCTCTCTTCTCAGCGGCTGATTCTCACCTTGCAGCACAGGCCGTATTACACAAGGTTATTGGCATGCACATCACTATAAATCAAGGCACAGGTGCTCATTCTTTGCAACTGTCTGCACATTTCCCCTGACAGAGAGAACAGGGCTCTGATCCAGAAGCCCTGCTTCTCAAAATGCTACATTGTTTGAATGTCTGGCTCTTGTGAGATAACTCATGATAAAGGAAACCTTCTCCTCTGTTAGTCCCTCCTATCACCCCTCCTTACCAAACACACCTTCAACCTGTCCTTCTCTTCTCCTACTCACAACCCAGGCTGGAGGGAATTCAGGTTACACAAGAGTCCTGGATCTAATTCCTGGGATGGGACAATGTATCTCTTCTGATAACAAAACCCGGATCTGTCATGTACTCTGTGACCTTCTGAGGGCCCTTGCCATCTCTGAGTCTATAACTTGAAATCCTTTTAATGAGATAATATTCATAGGGAAGACCAGGACCAATAAGGCCCTTCACTTCTTCATTTCTTCCTTTTGAATCCAAAATCACTATGATTCTTTTCTCTCTCTCTCTCTCTCTCTCTCTCTCTCTCTCTCTCTCTCTCTCTCTCTCTCTCTCTCTCTCTCTCTCTC
>CAUYMX010032663.1:0-50190 GCA_963573855.1 Lepilemur septentrionalis
GTTTGAAACCAGCCTGAGCAAGAGCGAGACCCCGTCTCTACTAATAATAGAAAGAAATTAATTGGCCAACTAAATATATATAGAAAAAATTAGCCGGGCCTGGTGGCGCATGCCTGTAGTCCCAGCTACTCGGGAGGCTGAGGCAGAAGGATCACTTGAGCCCAGGAGTTTGAGGTTGCTGTGAGCCAGGCTGACGCCACGGCACTGTAGCCCAGGCAACACAGTGAGACTCTGTCTAAAAAAAAAAAAAAAAAAAAAACTACACATATATACTACATATATTCTGTATTTTCTATGAATACAAATATTTGAATAAAAAATTTTTTAGGTATAGAAGGAAAAATGCTGAATTCATGAGCATAGCTAACGTGTTTCAAGGGAGATGGGTTGGAGAGTAGGAGCGTTAGCAAAAGGGATTTTAGCTGTACCTATGACATTCTAAAAATTGTTTTAAATAATTTTTAAAAGGCTAAATTGAACTTAGAATAAAACAACTAATTACAGTACACTTAGCTAGTATATAAATTAAGTCCTATTAGAAGCAGAGGGCTGGCATACTGTGCCCTGGAGGGCTGGGCCAGGCGCTCCACAGTCCTGTCTGCTGTCAGGACTGGGGCCATCAGAACTGCAGGTCACTTGATAAGCTCAGCTACATAGGTGAGGGCTTACTGTGTGCCTCATTGTGTGTGTATCCAGGGCTTTGGGTTCATTATCTCATTTAGTTCTCACAGCAGCCTTTTGAGTTAGGTACTATTATTACTGTCTTTTGGCAGATGAAAAATCTGAAGCTCAGTGAGGATGAATGATTTCTCAAGTCCCAAGTTTGCAAGCAGTGGAGTTATGATTGAACCCAGGCACATATGACCCCAGAACTCAGACTCCTGACCACTCTGTTGCAGTGTGTGTTTGCTAATAAGCTGAAGTAAATTGATAACATACTTATCACGAAATTAAAATGCAATCAAAAGCAATAGCTATGGTAAGAGTATGTGGGATATTTATTCATTAACAGGACTATGTCCTTATACCCAGAAAGATAAAACTTGCAGAAGCCTGCCTTCTGAGATTTAAACCAGTAAAAATAAATATTTAAAGGCTGAGAGTAGCAATCTAAAAAATTCACCTTAGGGAACAGATCAAAGTACAAAGAGATGAGTCAGTGCCAAACTTCAATCAAGATGTCTGGAGTGAAGTCACAAGAAGGCATAATTGCTAAGAGTGATTTGGATTTTAAAATGTTTATATTCTTTGATGCAGCAATTCTACTTTTTGGAATATATAACAGAAGCACAGTACTAACTACTTAAATAGTTTTGTGCATAAGTATTTTCACCATAAAATGATTTATCATAGTCAAAATGAAAATCAATCTAATTATCCAACACTAGTAAAATAGGCAAATGCAACTCTCATATGATGAAAATTATGAGAGACGCACACAAAGGGTTTGTTATTGTCAAACAGTGTTATGTGTAAAAGAGCAACATGCAAATTGCATGAAAAACTCCAATCAGTGTGCTGTACAGAGACAGAGTTACCCTCCTGCTACAAATACATAGAGATGCTAAATAATATATAACATTCAAAATTATATAGTTGGCCGGGCACAGTGGCTCACGCCTGTAATCCTAGCACTCTGGGAGGCCGAGGCGGTGGGGATCACTTGAGCTCAGGAGTTTGAGACCAGCCTAAGCAAGAGCGAGACCCCGTCTCTACTAAAAATAGAAAAAAAATTAACCAGGTGTGGTGATGCTCACCTGTAGTCCCAGCTACAAGGGAGGCTGAGGCAGGAGGATCACTTGAGCCCAGGAGTTTGAGGTTGTAGTGAGCTATGATGACACCATTGCACTCTACCTGGGGCAACAGAGCAAGACTCTGTTTCAAAAAAATTAAAATAAAATAAAATTATATAGTTGAGGAAGGAAATAAAGGAAATTAATAAAAGTAAATTTTATTATAAAATAATGGGACTGTAATAAATAGTTAGGAAATTCACCCTCGTGAAATTCTCAAGTCCCAGAAAGAAATATGGAACCCAAAGCCAGTGTGATAACAGTGAGATGAAACTAGAGCAGTCAGTGGAATGTTGGACTGGAGATAGGCCATTCAGGTCTAGGGACTGGGATTTTAATAATCCCATGGGGTAGAAATGAGGCCTTAGGTCCACAAAAGGCAGGGACCTTGTCTTGGTCCTATTCCCTATAAAATAGAGGCTGAGGCAAGGATGAAAGAGGTATATTAGCCAGGGTTCTCCAAAGAAGCAGAACCAACAAGCTGTGTACTTATATAGAAAAAGATTTATTTTAAGAAGTTGGCTCGTGCAATTCTGGAGCCTGGAAAATCTTCAGGGTGGGTGGTCAACAGGCTGGAAAGCCGGGAAGAGTCTGCAGGTCAAGTCTAAGGCAGTGTGCTGCAGAATTTCCTCCTGCCTGGGGAAGGCAGGTCTTTTGTTCTATCCTTCATTTGATTGGATTCAAAGCAGATCCACCCACATCAAAGAAGACCATCTACTTTCCTCAAAGTCCACTGATTTAAAAGTTAATGTCACCCATAAACACCCTTTCAGAAAACATCTGGGATCTGGGCACTGTGGCCCAGCCAAATTGACACATAGAATTAACTAACCATCTTGCTTGGAAACTGCAAAGGGAGGACAGCAAGGATGAGGACGGGGAAACAAAGGAGGACAGGAAGAAATGAAACTGACACGCTGCCGTGGTGGCTGACGCTTGTCTCGAAGTCTCAAGGACCACGGCAAAGTGTGTTCCCCAGCAGCACGTCTGCTTACCACGTGGCCCTCCAAACAGGCTGCAGAGAGAAATGGCGCTTTGGTGTGCTGTGTGCGGAGGAAGGTGGGGATTTCATCTGCCCAGCTCCTGTTTCCTACTGGTCAAGGTTCAGGCACAGGGAGGTAACTCCCCAGCACCTCCAGGTGTTGTCAGGTGGCCCCTTCTGCAGTGAGAATCACTGTGGTCTTTCATCCAAGTCTGGCAGTGGGGAGGAGCCAGAAACTCTGGGTTCGTGAATGTTCAGGGCAACTGCACGGTGGTCAAGACGAAAGACCCACAGTTCCTGGAGAAAGAAATGGTCAGCCCCCGTAGTGTTGGCAGAGTGCGGGAGGCTGCCAGTGTTGGGGAAATCCGAGGATGAACACAGATTTGAATCAAATATAACCCAGCCCTGGCTTCGCTCAGAGCCACTCATTCTTTCCCACTATATTGACTCTCATGCTATAATATAAGGATTCTAGGTTGTTTTTGTTTTGTTTTGTTTTCTTTCCCTAAGAAGGAGATATAAGCCCAATCAGTCACAGAGTCCCTTAAGGTGATGGTCAGTTACAATCCCCTGGAAGAATTCAGACACGAGGGTGAGACAATAGTCCTTGCCGTTGCAGCTGGTCCCTGGCATAACAGATATTCATCATCTCTCTTCCGTACCACCCACTCTAGACTTTCCTTTTCTCCTGCCAGCATTTTGTCTGGTCTAGGCTGATTGCCTGGTGGAGTAACCCAGAACTTCAGGCCCCTTACTTTCCCTGCTCTTGATGGGTTGCTGCAATTCCCACTGATAGTAATTATAAGACACAGAAGTTCTAAGAGATACCCAAATACATGCCCTGAGTTCTAGAAATTCTCTTTGTACAGAAAAAACCCTACCTCCTCGTGCTAATCAGAATTGGTGACCCAACGAGTGCAGTAAAATAAGTCCTTCCTTTGCTTCCTGGGCCACTGTGGCCAGGTGGAAAAGTGGCCAGATGATATCTATCATGCATGCCTGATTCAGGGAACTCAGCTCTCTACCAAAGGTCACTGTTGTCAGGTGATCCTTTCCACACGGCTACTTCCTCTGGCTTCCAGTAACTGTTCCCTACCCTTATTTTTGTGGTTGGCCAAATAAAGGTTCCTAAGGATGTCCACATCCTCATTCCCAGAACCTGTGGCTATATTAGGTTATATGGCAAGGGGAGAATTAAGGTTACAGATGGAATTAAGGTTGCTAATCAGCTGACTTTAAAATAAGGAGATGATCCTGGATTGTCCAGGAGGGCCCAACATAGTCATGAGTGCTCTTTAAATGTAGAAGAGTGAAGCAGAAGTCAGAACCAGATGCATCATTGCAAAAATCCAACCAGCCGTTGCTGGCTTGGAAGGTGGGAGGGGCCAAGAACCAGGGAATACAGACATCCAATAGAAGCTGGAAAAAGCCGAATGATTCTTCCTGAAAGCCTCCAGAAAGAACCTTGATTTGGACCCAGTGAGACCCATTTCAGACTTCTGACCCCCTGGGATTGTAGTATAATAAATTTGTGTTTGTGGTCATTTGTTATAGCACCAATAGGAAACCAACATACCCCTTCAGATTTAGGAGTGACAATGGTTTCTGCTGCTGCAAGCCCCAGGGCACTGCACCATCCCTAGTTGGTTTCCTAAACCCCACCCATACTTTTGAGGAGAGTTGATAAAAAGACTATTTACAATGAACCCAGTTTGAGTTGTTACGAATTTCCTGCTAAGATCCTAAACCAAGACAGAGCACAAAGCATCACTGCTGGGATTTGAGTAGCCTCAGCCACAGGAGGGGAAAATATACTTGTCTGAAGACTTGGAAGGGCAGCTAAATACAGTTTTGCTGAGGTGTCCTAAAGTCATCAGTGAAGAGCAGAGCCCTCGGGTGGCCAATGAACCTAAGTGGAGATTCATTCATCCCTCTCCTCCACGTCTGTCCCTTCCCCACCTCCCTTCTTGCAGTCCCATGAAAAGGACCCTGGACTAGAAATTGGGAGTTCTGATTTATGTGGTCTCTGCCATTGAGTGTCTTCAGGAAAAGCAGCTGATTTCTCTGGGCCATGATTGCCTCATCTATTAAAAGGTGGGCTTGGAGTAATATCCCCTCAATAAGTCATTTCATCTCTGGCATTATTCATCTGTACAGTTTAATATTACCCTGAACATCCCTATCCTCTCCCTGTGTGACCCACAAAACTTCAAGGTTCTTTGATAAGGTCCTCTTGACTACATTAGTTAGGCTGTGCTACAATAACAAAAAGTTGGTGGTTTAGAGGACAAGATGTTGATTTCTTTCATATTTAACACCTCAGGTCAGTTCCAGGTCAGGAGGGCAGAACTGGGTGTGGTGGGGAATTCTGCTCCATACAGCCACTCAGGAACCCAGATTGATGGCAACTCTGCCACCTACAACAGGTGGCTTTCAGGATTGATGTGGTCACTTCCATCCCAGTCAGCCAGAAAGGGGACGAAAGCAGAGAGAAGCACCTGTGGGAGTTTTTCCTGAGCCAGGGCTGGAAGCACTGTATATCACTTCTGTTCTCATCCCATTGTTTAGAACTCAGTCACGCAGATACATCTACGAATAACTGCAAGGGAGACTATTGCTTAGAGCCTACAAAGGAATCAGCGGATTTTGGTGAATGGCTAGGTGTCTTTGCCACAAAAGCTCACGCTCAATTCCTTCATCTCTCAACTCAAACTCCTATGAAGGGCGTAGGAAGCCCACCCCCACTGGTCCAGGCCCCCTCTCTGATCTGCTCTCACCTCCTGCCACTCTCTCTGTTGCTCACTCCCCACACCCAGTCCCACAGCCTTCTTTCAGTCCCTGAATCCTGCTAAGCCTTTGCGTCTGTTCTTCCTTCTCCCTGGACCACTCCTCTCACCAGATCACTTAGGTTTCTGCTCCCATGTCACCTCCTCAGAAACCTTTTCTTGACCATCCTACGTAATGTTGTCCCCATCTCCCAGATACCCTTACCATAGAATCCCCCACTGAAGAAGGCCTGGTGGCCAGACATGCCCAGACATGAACTGGATCCCAGCAGGAATCAGGAACAAGCAGGGGTGCTCCTCACTGTCCCCCATCAACCCCACAGCACACGCACAGGGAGCCCTATCTCTAGCGATCAGTGTAATGTTGTCTCTACCTCCCAGACATTGCCCTGTTGGGAAATAATGGCTGAGAGTTTCAGAATTGAAGGGAAACACCGAATCTCAAGCAACATAATGAAAGACAAATCCACACTTCTGCTAGAGACATCATAGTGCAATTACAGGACATCAAAGAGAAAGAACAATTTGAAAGAACTTCAGAAGTATTACTTCAGCAAGATAGAATATGAACCGTAAGAGGGGAATAGGCTGCAAGAAGCAGTAGTGGCCAGGAGAGCAATAAAACATGTTGGCAAATCTAATAGTCGATGGATGATAAATCATAACTATTGAGAGGTTAAAAGCATGGAGGAACTAAAACACTAGACAGCCATGACATGGAAGTGAGGAGGAAAGAATGCAGAGGGAAATTAAGACATTCCATTTAATGGAGGAGAAAGATCATCATATTAATTAACTTCTGACTTTGATAGAAAAATAGAATTAGGTATGCATGTTTTGAAAAAGTTTCATCTAGCCACAAAGAAGATAGAAGTAGAATGTATTACTTCTAAATCAATAGACAAACCAAGAAAGCTTCATTAATCCAACAGAAGACAAGAAAGGGGAAAAGAAAAAAGAAGCTAAGAAGAAAACCTTGGTAAAGTGGTAACGAGTCTAAATATATCAGGGATTGCAAAAAATGCAAACTCACTTATTTAAAAAGGGAGTGTCTTGGATCAGATTTTTTTTTTAATCCAGCCAAATGGTGCTCAGAAGAAATACGCCTTAAACTAAGTGATCCAGAAGGGCTGGAAGCAGAAAGCTCATTTATTCTGTGGTTTCCTTCCATGACTTCCACTGGCCTGTCTCCTTGTGATGAAATCCCATGTCTCCAGCCCTGCAGCCACAGGTTGTCAGTGATAAGCACAGTGGGAGAGGATGTCATGGCAGCAAATGTGAACCACCCATGGAGTGGTGGGAGTCAGATCAAAAGTGCTTTCTTTTCTGACCACAAAGACTTGAACGGCCCTGCTGAGGGAAGGCAATTGATGATGGCCTGTGAAGAAAATGACATTCACTGGTGAAAATCCATTGGCAGCATGGAAGGAAACAATTTAACAGGGCAGTTGGGAAGTGAGCTTCGGCTCATCTGGGCTTGAGCCTCCCCGCCAGTTTTAGAAACAAATTTAGCAAGTTAGTTATACTCTCTGGGCCTGTTGCTTCACCCACAGGGAAAAGATAGTGATGCCTCCTCTCCAGGTGTGGGGGGAAGCTAACTTAGATGACAGCACCTAGACATGGCAAGTGTCTGGAAAGTAGCAGCTGTTATTAATTGCTAAGATAAAAACCTGTGACACCACAGCATTGCCCATCCCAGAGGGCAGTAGGTACCTCAGGGGCCACCTCAGCCCTGGGCCTGGGCCTCAGATTAAATGCCAAGTAAGACTCCATAGTGGTGAAAAAAAAAAAAAAGTCCATAGTGGTGGCAGAACCACTGAATTCATTGACTTCTTCAAGGTCCTCTGTATGGGGTAAAATGTATCCTCTGTGTCTTTGCTTTTGGTGTCTTCTCTTTTCCTCCATGAAGGCCACCCTGTGTCACTTCTCCTATGACAGGAAGATAGACACCCTATGCCCCTGTGGGAGTGCACTCCACCATGTTCTCATGTCTTTACACTGATCACTGCAGATGAGGCTCCTTGTACGTGTGCTGTGGGGATGGAGGGAGCAGTGAGGAGCACCCCTGCTTGAGCCTAACCCCTGCAAGGATTCGGTGCATTCAGGTTGCATCCTGGCCACCCAGGGTCTGCTTTTATGAGGGATTTTATGGTGAGGGCACAAAAGAGCACTGGTACTAGAGTGGGGGAATTAAGAACACGGAACAGGGTCTGTTTGTAAGATTCATCCTCTGGTCCAGACTCACAGCAAAGACAGTGATAGCACTATTATCGCTGTGACCTCTGGGAGGCACAGGGGCAAACTTCACTGTGTACTTGTACCCAGCAATCAAGTGCCACACTTAAAATCCTGGGAGGATTCTCTCCCATAGAATACAACCGTATGGGACAGGAGTCCACGAAATATAGTTTACAGTGACAGCTGATCGGACATGCAGGATGACAGCAATTGGTGTGATGGCCAGCTCCAAGATAGCTCTAGTGGTCCCTGCCTTTTGGTATTCACATTCTTGTTCCCTCTCACATGGTACACATGTTGATCTGTGTGACCAATAGCATGTGGCAGGTGTGATGGCACGTCACTTCCAAGGCTAAGTCATGAAAGATATCATGGCTTCTTGCTTGCTCTCTTGGAGAGAGGCAGTGGCCATGTCTTGAGCAGCCCTCTGAAGAGGCCTACTTGGTGAGGAACTGAGATCTCCTGATAGCAGCCAGATAGAAACTGAGCTGTGTGTGTGAGCCATCATGCAGGCAGATCCTCCATCCCAGTCAAGCCTTCAGATGACTGCTGTCCTGCAACCTCATGACCAACCTTGAGCCAGAAGCACCCAGCTAAGCCAGTCTTGGATTCCTGATGCTCAGAAATTGTAAGAGATAATCAATATTGTTGTCTTAAGCCATGGTAGCAATAGATTAATAAAATAATGTTCTTCTAGCACAATTATAAACAAATGGGGTTTAATAAAGTAAATCCTACTATATAAATATAAATCAAACTCTAACTATGTGTAATGAAAGTAAATGTTTAATAATACTAAAATATATTCAATATCATGGTGGGGAAAAGTGTATTTTCCAAGAGCTATATTGGGAGGATTTATGAGATTTCTTCAGAGAACACTGATAATTTCTTACTCCCTTATCTCCAGGGAGAGGGTAGGAAGCTACTTTCCAACATAAGCCTATTGAGAGGGAGCTACCAGGGCACACCAAGAGAGCCAGATGGGTGTTCTCTGCAGCTGGGGAAGGGGGATCCTAGACTCCTGCCTAACTCAGGCCTGAGACACCTGACACTGCCTATGGCCACAGGACAGGCGACCTGCATTTGAGGGTTTGTTGGAGAGTTAAGGGTTTTCCATGGAACAAATGTTTGCCAGTCAGCAGAAGGGAATCCAGACTGGAGCTAGTTTAAGTTGTTCTCAAGAAGACCACATGAAGAGTGAATGGGCTCCAATTGCTGGTGTACTGTGGACCACCAGACTAGGGCTGGGGGCAGGGTCGGTGGGTAGCAGAGAAACAGAATCCATTGCTCATGTCACAGATCATGTCAGGCTCTGGTGAACCCAAGAAAGCATCACAAGAGAGTCAGTTGTAGACATCTGCCAGGCTCAGACAGCAAGCCAATTATGAACAGTCCTGTCCTCTACCTCTCTTCAACCCTGGTCAGAGAGGAGGTGAGTGGAGGAGGAGGAGAAACCACTGCAACCTCCTTTCTAGGCCACAAACTCTCACCACCAGCCCTGTCTGGGAGGAGGGGGCCAGGAGTAGGAGATGGGGAAAGTGGGGGAAGGAGAGAGGGAAGGGGAGGGGGAGAATTCTTATCTATGAATGAAGTGTGAAGTGTTGATTATTTTCTTGGTTAGACATTTCCTTAAATTTTTTATTATGAGAGTTTTTGAGCATATAGGAAGGTATCCATCACTTAGATTTAATGACTGTTAAGGTTCTGCATATTTGCTTCATCTTGTTTTTGCTTAGGTGTCTGGGGTAGATTGCAAACATGTGGCATTTCTCACTTCTTGATATTTTAGAATGCCTCTTCAGAGAACAGGGATGTTTTCATGCCACATCAACCCTGTGGAGGTTAATGGTGACTCCCTGGAGTCCCCTGGTACCTGATGTATATGTGGTTTCCCTGTCTCCAAGGTATCTTTTCATATATATGGTTGGTTTGTTCAAGCCCAGAAAGATAAACTGGATGCTTAACTTCTGAATTGAGGCTGTTATTTGTGACTTAGAGTGACTTAGGACTGTTCCCAAAGAAGGAGCAGAAGAGTTCCATTCAGGAGTGGAGGAATTTTATCCCTGATGAATAGGTCTGAAAGACATGACAAAAAACAAAGGTGAAATGTATATTTTCAAAATTAAAAAAAGAGAGAGAGAAGTTTATGTTTTGTAAGGTGACAGACACTGCTGGAAAGATGCTCTAATAAGTTTATTCATGTTTTTGTGACCTAGATGTTTAAAAACTGCACAGGACCCTCACACATTGCTGATGTGCATGCAAATTTGTACAAACTCTATGCAGGGTGCTGTAGCTGTGTCTATCAAAATTTTTAAAGCATACACTCTCTGATACAAAAATCCACTCCACTGGAATTTATTCTGTGCATATCCTTGCCAGTGAAATGACTTAGTAAAAGGGTATGCCTTGCAGCATGATTTGTAATAGCAGAAAACTGTAAATGATCATGAAAGGCCATCAGTGACGGACTAGTTAAATATATGGTATATGTTTTTATTACATGGTATATATATATATATATTAAATATATTCTATATGTGGTGTTTTAGTTAGCTCAGGCTGCCATAACAAAATACCATAGACTGGGTGGCTTAAACAAAAGACATTTATTTCTCACAGCTCTGGAGACTGGGAAGTCCAAGGTCAAGGTGCCTGCTGATTGGGTTCCTGATGAGGGCTCGCTTCCTGGCTTGCAGATTGCCACCTTCTGGCTATGTCCTCACGTGGCAGATAGAGAGCGCTTTCTGGTGTCTCCTCTTACAAGGTTTCCTCTTATAAGCCTTATCGTAGGCTCCACCTTTGTGACCTCATTTAACCTTAATGATTTCCCTACTCCAAATACAGTCACTTTGGGTGTTAGGACTTCAACATATAAACTGAGGGGCAGGCGGGAGAAACACTATTCAGACACAATAGGAATGCAATAGAATACTGTAAGCCAGCAGAAAGAATGAGGCTGTGTGTACAGGTAGACTGTGAAGTGCAAAACAGCAAAGTGCGGGACAAGGTGCTGAGTCCGTGAGCTGGGTACCCACCATTTGCCTTCCTTATCCACTCTCTACCCTTCCCCATCTGCTCTCTGCCTGACAGTGACCTCCGTAAACTACATCAACAGACTCTCTTGTTCTCTGGCCCAGGCTGACTTCAGACGAGCAAATGCTGAGCAAAAGGTCAGGGGGAGGGAGGAGAGCGAGGGCAGCTGTGTGTGGCCCTGCTTCCTCCCTGGGATGCCCCTCAGCTGGCTCTGCTGCTCACACTAAGTCACGGCGCCATCTCACTCAACTGTCGCGGGCCCTGTGCTCTTCCTGCATCCTGCACACACCTTTGCAAACAGTCCATTTATTAAACACCACTCAAATGACACACTTTACATGTGCCATCTGCTTTCCGTCAGGACTCTGGCTGATACAGCACACTAACACTTGTGTTAAAAAAAAAAAAAAGGAAAAACAGCTGGTGAGTATGTGCAGAGGGTGGAGTACACGGACTTATTTAATGCTTAGAATGTCTCTGGAAAACTGCACAGGAAACTGGTAACAGTGTTTGCCTTGAGGGAAGGAAACTGGGTGGCTGGGAGTCGGGAGAAAGAGAAAGTAGAAATGTAACTTACTGTACCTTTTGTTCCTTTTGAATTTTGTACGTTATGCATGTATTACTTATTCAAAATTAAGTTTTAATTTAATTCTTTCAAAAATAATAAAAAATAAAGACGGCAGAGGGACTCAGTGCCAGAAGGCTTCACAGACAGCTGTCCCTGCAGCGCCCAGGTCCCTCCCTCCCTAGGAGCAGCTGCCTTCCCTGGCAGACACTACAAGTTGCCAACTAAACAAAACAAACACACAAACAAACAAAGGCATAATTAACAGCCTTCTTCCACTTTACACTAAATAAAAAAGAGGTGCAATATTCTGAAAAAAAATTGGTACATTAACTCTTAAACCAGTTTCTGATACTCGTGGGCGGACAAGAGGTCCACACTAATTAAAGGCAGTGATTTCACAGCCACCATCAGCATGTGTGTTGACCACACCTTTGTCCCTTCCCTGACAGGACAGAGTCACAGTGGCCAGGATAGAGCCTGCTCAGGGTTTTCACTTAGGCCCACCCTCTAATCCCTCTCTGAAATCCTCACCACCCTTGGGACTCAAAACTAGCTGTGGCCTGGTTGAGCCACAGTGACCCAGCAGGGGAAATGGCTTGGAGACCATGGGGAAGGCCCTGTGCACCTCCTCCGGGCTCGGTTCTTTCTCCTGCTCTTCTACATGGCCGACCCATTATTTAGCAATGGCTCTATTTTTATCATGCTCATTGTACTGCAGTGCTCTTCATTTTCATCTCATTATTGTTGGCGGGGTCATCTGGTGGCTTTGTTGCCCGGGAGACAGGGAGGAAGGCTGCACACTCAGCTCTCTTTCCCAGCCTCGGCTAATCCATCATCTGACAACACACGATCGGGCCTCTCTCTTCTGGTTGTAGAGACCAGAGCTGGTGGGTCCTTCCGGCTCTTCCTCCTCCCAGAGGTGTCTGGTTTAATTACACTTTCCTGCATCAACCCTTCCCTGCCAAACAGAAAGAGATAAACATATCTATGTTTTATAGACAGATGTATAATTGATAGAGAAAACAGAACACCTATACAAATCTTTTGTGTGACTCTTTCAGGGGAGAATGATGTCTAGAGGTACGTGACAGCAGTTGGAAGCAGATAGAATAGAATCACTCCTGCCCTAAAGAACACATGCTGCTGCCGCCTCTCCCCCCCCCCCCGCCCCAGCTAAAGGACGTGAGGGCTGCGGCTAGAATAGAAGTTCCCAAGACACGTTTGCATAACAGCCCTCCACACTTTTGCCCCAGACTCCAGTGCAGCAACAGGAAACTGGTTAGGGTCTGTCTCCAGGAGGTAGCCACAGGAAGGGAGTGGGCAGGGCACTGCTGTTGAGGGGACCTGACACCCACTGTCTCCATCTGAGAGTCCTACCCCTCCCTCCTCACACCCTGCTCTCTGGCCCCATGGCAGAGACAGAGGGCCCTGAGCCCCAAGCCCTCCCACTGTATGCCTTTCTTCATGTGGTATCTCTGCTGGAACCACTCCTTCTCATCCTGTGAAACCCAGACCTCCAGTGTTGCCTCTTTTGGTGACACTTCCTGGACCTCTACCCTATACCCATCCATACCCTTCTGGCAAAGTGAAACCTGCTTTCCTCTGTGTTCCTGCAGCACTCTGTTCCTGGGATTGTTATAGCTGGGGCTGTCTCACTCTCCCCTTGCTTCTGCATCGTCACTTTGCTGGGTACCTAATGCACAGAGCCTAGCTCAGCTGGGTAGTACTGAATCCAGAATGGTAATTAGAGATGATTATGTAAAGCACCATCTTAGTCAGTTTGGGCTGCTATAACAAAATACCATAGAATGGGTGGCTTACACAACAAATATTTATTCTCACGGTTCCAGAGGTTAGAAGTCCAAGACTAGGGTGCCAGCTTGGTTGGGTTCTTGGTGAGAGTTCTCTTCCTGGTGCACAAACTGCTGCCTTCTTGTGTGTCTTCAACATGGTGAAGAGAGCTCTGGTCCCTTCGTCTCCTTGCAGGGATTACCCATCATGCAGGCTCCATCTTCATGACCTCATCTAAGTCTAAGCATCTTCCAAAGGCCCCCCGCCTCAAATACCATCACATCAGGCTTCAACATGTGAGTTCAGGGCGGACACAAACAGTCCATAGCAAGCACCTGACCCAATCGGTGATTAGCTTTGTGCCAGGCACTGGCTGAGAACTTCACGGCACTATCTCCTTCAATCCTCACCACAACCCAAGGGGTAGGTGCTATCGCTTCCCATCCTACAGCTGAGGAGACTGCAGCTAGAGGTGGAAAAGTAACTTACTCAAGGCCGTGTGGCTGGAAACTGATAGAAATTGGACTTGAATCCAAGTCTATCTGACCCCACAGCACTTATTTATTTCTTATACTTTTTAAATTTGAAAATAGTACCTGCATATGATAAGGAATAAAAAGAATCTAAACTCTATTAAAGGATAAAAAGAAGTGTCCCTGTTACCTAGATCAACAACCCCTCTCCCAGAAGCAACCACTGTTACCAATTACCTTTTTCCTTCTAAAATTAGCCTATGCATATACTCCTCTGCTTCTACTACACACACTCCATGTACTTTTCTACACCTTGCTCTTTTTTTCACTTGACATATCTTGGAGATTGCTCCATTATCAGTAGTTACAAACCTACCCCCATTCTTTTTAACAGATGCAGAGTATTCAAAATGAATATAACTTACTTAGCCATCTCTGGTGATGGGTATTTACATGATTTTCTGTCTTTTGTAATTACGCCTGGGACTATAAAGTGTACCTTGTCCATAAGTCTTGACACAAGTTACATTACATTACAGTCAAATCTTTGATCCTTCTGGAACTTTTGGCACAGCAGATGAGGTACAGATCCAGTAAGTATGTGCTTTTGGCCCGCATACTCTACTATGGACAAATATCTTACCTGGCACATAGTCGGTGCTCATAAATGATTACTAGTAAAAACAGCAAGAGTGATCATCACAGCAGCTTCTGCTGTAGCATATCCTCAGGGCGTGTTTGTCGAATATATAACCATGCCATCAATCTGCAGCATCAGGGGGCTACCGGGAAGTCTTCTGACCCTGAGTGACTAGGCCTTAATAGTCACATACTCATCAGAATGAATGAGTTTGCAGAACTGCCCTGAGAGTACATTTTGACCTGGAAAGGAGAGAAGGACATCATATGAATACAGTGACAGGATGCAGCCAATGCATGATGACCAGGATGGGGGAGCTTCTGAAGATGAAGTGCTGGTGATTTGGTTAATGCATTCCTCGTGGGCAGTCCAGAGGCACTGCTGGCCACACAATAGCCAGTGGATTCTGGCTGATAGGTCTGGCTGCGGGTTGGAGGGAGCAGAGGCACATACTGTATTAGGAGAGGTGATGGGCAAGGAGGCATGGCCAGCAAGGGTCAGGCCAGAGCTCTGAACACAGAACTGACCTTTGGCTGCATGAGAACACAAAGGGCTATGGTGAGCAGTAGGAGGCTTGTGTTCTGGGCCTGGTGGATAGAAGATGAAACACACCACAAGAGAGAAGTGTGAGCCAGCCAAGGGACCATGTCTCATCAACTGGAAGGGTGGCCGGCAGGAGCTGTTCTCTTATCCAGATGGGCTGAGGTGCAGACCCCCTCTCCCCAAGCTGGAAATCACTGAGAGAGGATGAATAGCTCTGGGGTGGGACTGGATGATGCGGCACCTTCTTTCCCCAGGAAACCAGTTCACACAGTGCAAGTCCTTCAGGAACTTTTGCGTAATAAATGAGGTATGGATGCCATAAGTACGTGCTCTTGGCAGACCACCATAATCTACTGAGAGTAGGTGGATGCTGCTCCTCAGTCCCAGAGTTGATGGGAACAAACCAAGGCCTGGCTGGGTGGAGATTGGGGCATCCACAGAAAATAACTGAACACCCGTGCTCTGTATGAGGACTTGGTGTTAAGACATCATAAAAATAGCTAGTATCTACTATACACCAGGCCCAGATGTTAACTCATTTCATTCTCACAGTAGCTCCACAAGTTTATCCCCATTTTACACATGAGAAAACTGAGTCACAGAGAGGATGATCCTCCAGAGCTGGAGTCATAAAACTTGTGCCTATTATGAAAATTTGGTTATCAGTTTAGCTCTGAGGGATGCACTTACAGATTACTGTCCTCTAAGATGTGGTCTTCACAAGGATAGCCTCCGACAGGGTGATCAGGCCTTAGGCCATGTCTGTGCCTTTCCTAAGCCACTCAATCCCTCTCCAGGAGGAAGCAGATGTCAGTATCGCTCTACTCCTTCCTGGCCCTCCTGGGTGAGGCCTGCAGTGGAGATACAAGCTGCTTCTCTGTATAACACAACTGCAGAGTAGTGGGAGTAAGAGCACTGGACGGGGAGTCAGAAAGGGGATGGCTGGAAAGGTAAGAGCCCAGGAGAAAAGAAGGTGATGGGCAAGGCTCCTGATCCACCTCTGCAAAGGAACCAGATCCACCTGTGCCAGGCAGGCTGCAGCGGGAGTCAGCAGACACCGTGGACAGGCAGTGAGGGATGGCAGGCCTCTGGCCTCTTGCCACAAAGTCCACAGATAAGGTAAACCAGGACGTCCCAATACAGGGATCAGGACTTGCTTCCACTTCAACCTGGCAGCAAGTCCTTGCCTCCACCATCCTGGGAGGGGTGGAGTGATTTCTACAGAAAAGCACCTACTTAGTTGTGGGCCATCTCCTAGGGGTGTGCTTCTTCCTCCTGCCGGCCCCATTCCCCACCCAGGGCTAGACGGATAAGTCCTGTTGCATTTTCGCCATGTCTCCAGGCACCTGCCAGCTGGCCTGGCCAGGGTCAAGCAAAACATGAATTCAGAAAAGAATGAAGCCAACTGCCCCCAGCAGCCCAAGACCTCGACCTCGCCAGCCCTAGGCCCCACTCCCATCCCATCCCTGGCTCACTGCTCAGAGGGAGGGAGGGAGTCCCTCTACACCAACCGCACCTATGAGAATCACAATGTCCCTGGCGTAGTATGAGCGGTGCTTTGGAGCTGTCCCTCCAACCCCTGCAGGTTGTCATGGTTCCTGCTGCCCAAACTCTCCATTGGCAGAGCAGCAGATTGTCTCCATGGCAATAAAACAGATCTGCGGAGAAAGGACATTTGGCCTTGGAAATAGACTAATGGGAACACCACTGGGAAATAAACATCCTCTAGTGGGGAGTGGGTCAGAAGACAATCTCCTCCTGCAGATGCAGTTATTTAGCCACTGCACTGGCCCAGGAAGCCTAGCTTTCTGATGCTTGGTACCATTATCCCTACCAATGCTCTGGACGCCAACTCCAGATTCCTGGCTGCACCTAGTAAAAACTGCCAGTCAGGAAAGTACAGTAGAGATGCCAAACACCTGCCCCTTTCAGTCCTCCTCCCACTCCTGGCTGCAGAGCCTGGCTTCTCTCTCCCTCCTCCCTGATAATGTATGAGCTGATACAACTGAAAACAATGCCCCCACCCCCCAGAAAAAACTTTTGTGTTTTGTAGGACCTTGGATAACAAAACAAATAGGTCTCTAATGTTGCCCAACAGTCCCTAACAGATATTTCTTTTCCCCACATGTGTGTATTTCTCTTCTACCTTTCATACCATGAATCTTGGCTTTTGCACAATTCGCTCACAGTATAGCAGGGAGGTCACTAGGGTTCTTTGAAACCCCTAATCCCTTGCTAATCCAACACTTGCATATCTGGAATCAGGTTCAGCTAGGTCAAGAGAGATTGCCTTTCCTTCCTTTGCCTCCCAGGCGGAAACCATTTTCCTACCTACCTCAGGCACCCAGCAACCTCTTATCTCTCCCTATCAACACTTGCCTCAAAGAAGGATCAGAAATCCATTCACACTTCAGTGTGACTAATAATAAAGTGCATTCTCCCCTGGGGAAATCAGACATTAAATTGTAAAAAACAAGCTTGTACATGGACTTTTAGGCACCAGTTCAAGGATCAGTGCTACAAGAGTAGAGTCTGGACTTTACTCTTAGAAAGGGAAAAAGTGATATGGGTCCTCTTTTCTCTGAAGCATTTCTTTACACTTGCTGACTTCCTTGGATGATGAAAGGAGTTTGTTTTGCTTCAGCTCCTATTTCAAAAGCCTAGAAATGTGATTTCTTATAAACTTCTGCTACAATAAAGCTAGGTGTGGTGGCACCATAAAGGGACTTTGCCTCCACTGCCTAATGTCACTGCCCCCTCCCCAGCAGCCGGAACTGCGCATGGGCCTTGGGGTGGTCACCAGCACATGTGAGGAGCGCAGCCCGCAGTGGGCAACGGCATCCCTGGCCTGCCTCCCTGTCTTCACCTCCTCTTAGTGACCCTGAGTCTCTCCTGAGATGTCCATGTACTAAACCCAAATCGAAAAGGTCCTTATGAGATATACCTGAGTTCAAGTACCAGCTTTGCAGCTTATTTCCCTGAGTGGTTGTCTTTGCTTGAATTCCTCCAAAAGAGAGCCTAAGACAGGTAAATCCTTTGTGGTGTGGCCTTGGAGGGCGGGAGTGAGGGAGGGGGGAGAGACACGCAGGTCGGCAAGGAGAGCCCATACAAGGCACAGTGCGGGGGTGGGGGTCGCTCCTGTGGGCAGCAGGGATGGATTCCAGCGGACCTACTGAGAAGCAGGTGGAATTTCTCCACACGGAGACTGGGAACTGTGCTCTGCCCCTCGCTACATTAACCCCGTGCTTCCGCACTACCTTTTACGCAGCCCAAGCAGGCTTCTGTGGAGTCAGATAAGCCCAGGGGCAGAAAGTGAAATGCTTTGCAGTGTGTGTTTGAGGTGAGGCCGAGCTCCCTGGGGACTGTCCGCCTGGGCTGTGGCTGAAGTCTGAGGGGGAGTGAGGGGATGTGGCCACACTTAGGCAAGGTCCTGACCCTTTCTGGAATCTAGGTTGTCTGCAGATAAAACGGGGATAAGTGTCAGGTTTCAGTCTGAAATGTCGGTTCTTGATGCACTCATGGCCAAAGAATGACCAGACGCACCATACTAAGGCAAGCATGAAAATGAGGTTTATTGAGGAGAGAAAGATAGGATTATAGAGCAAGAGCAAGATACACGTTTACAGAGAGTGATACATACACCACAGATGACGACCAGACCCATTGTTGCAGGAGGAAAAGAGCAAAAGGAAGGGGCCAAAAAGAGATTGGTCTCAGTCCTGTTTTATAGAGCCTGGGTTGGGACCTCGCTATGGCTCAGACGTCACCATGGAACCACTTTGACTGGAAAGTGGGGATTTGCATGACCTGAGTCTTAACTACCCATGTGGGTTGTTCTAGTTCAATTTCCGCACTCCATGGTACCTATGCTGCTTGACCTGTGGGCTGGAGAGTCCTCTGCATTCTTTTGCAGCTGGCACTCTGAGTTGTGATTGACAGATTCATAGGGAACTGTCTACCCTCCCAGGTATGGCAGTCCCTTGGGAGAGGATTAGGGTGGAGCAGGACCCAGATGGGGGCCTGGGGCCCACCCCTGTCCTTCTTCCCAGGTAGGGCAATTGCACCAAAGCAACACCACTCACTTTCGTCCCTAGGAGACCCAGAATCCCTCACTATCTACCTAACATAAAAATGGCCCTGCCTTACAGAGCTGCTGCAACTACAAATGAGAGCATTTTTGAGAAGCACTTAGCATAGTACCTGACCCTGAGTAAAGGCTCAATAAACAGCAGCTGCTATTCCCTTGTTGTGACTGGAGGTGCGAGGAGCACCTGGGCTGATCGTAAGGCTCTGAGAATCCACAGGCCCCACCTCACCCCTGTCTTCAGCAGGACCCAGACTGGGTAGGACTGAAGTCACGCAGGAGATGCCTCCTGAGGAAGCAGCCCGAGTTCCAGATCTAGGACACTCTGTTCTTTAGAAACTATCCCATCTCAGATATGTTGTTACAGCAACACAGACAGACTAAGGCACTGCTCATTATCATAAAAGCTGCAACTTCTACATCAACATATTCCGATCTATAAATGAAGGGAGAATCAAAAGCAACCAGTATGCTTCTCTGCAAATAAAATGTTAGCAACTGCGTGAAATCACCATCAGCAACCAAGACCTTTCTTCCTTCACCTTTGCTGATTGAAAAATTGTTCACACACTATCCTGAGTCACCTTTATAATTTCACTGACTGAGAAAGTTCATGGCATTGCTGTGGAGTTCCAGGTTCAATAGATATTGTGTGGCTAGATGGATGGAAGAAAGGACAAACAATGGTAATAACGATAAATGAGATGCACAGCTAATAATAATTATGCACATCTGCTCATGGGGTGTAGACTGTCTTTGGTAACAGTGACTGGCCTCTACGAAGTGGAACTGGATTCTCTAGTTCAGGGGTAGAAGGGAGATTTATCTTTCACTTTTTACCCTTTTGAAATACTTAAATTTGTTGCCATGTTCATTTTAAATGTTTTTTTTAAGTAAATGTACATTCTGTTAATACCCTCCAGCCAAAGACCACCAGGAACACAACTGTAGTCAACTAAAATTGGATTTACTGTGTCGTTGCAATGAGGAAGAACACACAGCATGGGAGACTGTGGCGTCTCAGTAAGAGAATGTCAGGAAGGACTTACAGGATTTGGCATGTGTTAGAAGATTTTGAAGAGGATTCAAGGAAGCACGGCTTAGCTCTGGATTGGATACTGCCAGGAAGCAAGGGTAATTCTCTGATTAGAATCTTAATCACAAGTATCTTAAGAATTCAAGCGTAGAAGGAGAGGAGAAAGGAGCAGAGTTCCAGGTGTTGTTGGTGGAGCAGCAGCAGTCACTCTCATCATACAGGAAGGGGGATGGATGTTTGGTCATATTTGTAGTTCAGACAATAAATTTTTTTGTCTGTGTTCAGACATGATTACAGAGTGATCTTGTATTTGCCTTTATCCATCAAGTTAACAGAGTGACCTTGTCTGAGGTCGGTATTTCCTGAAACTGTTGTGTTCAACAAAATAGCCTCGTCTAGCTGTGAGGCCAGGCCAGCTCCTGTCAACACCAAGGCCCGGCTGCCAAGGGCTGCTCTTCCCTTTCTCAGTGCCCTTCAGACTGAAGAGCACACGTATTAACTCAATTAGTTGTTTTTACTATACTGCCTGAAAGGTACAGAAATTGGCCTGATTTTTTTTTTTAATTATTGATTCAACTCCCAGTAAAGATCACTTCAGCAACTTTTTGAGCACCAAAGTCCTTTAATATATTCTAAAACTCCAGTGGGCAGGAGCCGTGAGGATGGGCCCACTGTTGGCTGGGATGTAATGGGGATTGGCCAGGCTCTCTGACCACCCATCAGCACAACAGTGAAGTCACTTGGGCCCATCAATGGGCTGGCAGAGGTTAATGCCAGCTCTGCTGTCCTGTCCTCAAGGATGGTCCCTGTTCAAATCCAGAAGCTCCTGCCCTGGGGGAGGAAAAAAACTACTTAGAGGATTATGAATGCAAGAGAGCAAGAGAGAAGGGGAATCTGGCAGGGGGCTTTCTCATGGAAAAGCCCACATTGGAGATCAAGGAACCTGATTTCTGGACCACTTCTCCTACCAGCCACTACATTGCCAAGTCCCTCACCCCTCCATGGGCCTCAGTTTCCTCACCTGTAATATGGCAGAGGAGAGGAGAGGTGGGGGTGAGCTAGACCTTGTGTATGATCTTTTCTAGTTCTCTCCTCCTTGATTCTGGGGGGCAGCTGCTCCCCAGGCAGTTGCTGGGCAGGTTTTGACCTCTTCTGGAAAATGTTAGAGAGCAGGTGCACAGGAGAGAAACCAGCAAATTTGGCAGGAAAAATACAGCCTCTGTGACGGGCACGTGGGTTTGTATCTTGTGAATCCTCAAGCAGCTACACCTGCCCACACCTGCATCAGTGCTTAATCAACAAGTGAAGCAAGGCCGGAGGAGAACTGATTTGCCATGCAGTTAGCTGATAAACTTCAGGAGGATGGGGAAGAGAAGAAAGAAGTTTGAAGAGAATTCTGGAAATGGCTCTAACTGATGCAGGCTGCTTTGTAGTTGGAGGTTGGAGGGTGCTATGGTCTGAATGTGTCCCCCAAAATCCATATGTTGAGACTTAATCTCTAATGTGATGGTATTAAGAGGCGAAGCCCTCACAGATGAGAGGCTTGAGAGAGAAGCTTCACTCTCTTCAGCGACATGAGGACACAGCAACAAGGCACCATCTTGGAAGGAGAGAGCAGCCCTCACCAGACACTGAATGCCAGTGCCTTGATCTTGGATTTCTATACTTCAGAACTGTGAGAAATGCATTTCTGTTGTTTGTAAATTACCCACTCTGTGGTATTTTGTTATAGCAGGAGGAACAAACACAGACTGAGGGTGATGGTTTCTTTTGCTTGGCACCCCATACTGCCTCCTCTTGCCTGTTGAAAGAAACCCTCCAGATGTGGCCAGCTGTGCTCTCAGTGAGCTGTTTAGTAGGCCAAGAGAACCATTTGCTTTAGAGAGAAGGACAGTTCACGTTTATGGTAAATTCTGACCCAAGACATTCAAGACCCAGCATGCCTAGTGCTCCTCTGGGCAGGGTTACTGCTGAGGTTTCCAGCCACTCACCCCCAGGCCCTGCAGCTCAGTCTCATACCTGGGGCACTGCAGGACACCAGGACCCATGTTACCACCAGCATCTTTTGTCAATTGTCTCCAGCAGCCAGGTCACCTGGAATGGAACAAAAGGAGGCCTTGCATTCTTCCTCCTCCCAGGTCCTCACATTCTAAATTGTCCTGATATTTACTTAGGGAAAACTAAAGGGAATTTTAAAATTAAGTATGTGAATTTTATGGTATTAACTGTTGCATTCAAATAATTATACTTTGTAACAAAGAGAACATCCAGTTGTTGAAAGACCCTAGCTCTTTTTATGTGTGATTAGTTAATTAAGGGTTTTCTATCTGATCCTCTGTTCCTTTCTCTCCTTCCCATCCTTTTAATCCTCTGGCTTCTTCTGGTGACTCCCAGGGACAGCCATGGGGACTGTTGAAACCATTAATGGGAGATTTGAGATTGGGCAGCTTGAAAGCCTCCAGTGAAAAGTTCTGAACACCATCCTTTGAGGGAAGTGGACTAATTGTCATTTTGTGCAGCGGAAAGATTCTCTTTCTCCCTGGAGCCTCACAGGAACCACAGTTGAGTGGTTTGTCTCTTAAATGTGTTTGAGCCCAGGAGCTGCTACTTCCTAGAGGCCTTGTAGCAAACACACTGGGCTCTCCGATTCACACCTCTTGCCCTCACCCTGATTTCAGGCACAGCTGGGGTGGGCCAGTTCCTCAACTCATTGCCTGTGGACAGCATCTTCCTCTGTGCCTAGAAAAGTGGGGGCTGATGACCCCAGGGCAATCCTTGGTGGATGGGAGATGAGGACCCATGGATAAATGCTCCACCTGCCATCTTTAGGAGGGACACCACACTCCTTTTGGGAGATCCTGGGGATAGAGACTTGCTGCACGGCAGGGGTCCCTCCATTGTGTCCCCGCAGTGGCTCTCCCTGCCTCCCTACTCACTCTCACCATTCACGCCCTGCTCCTTGCCTCAGCCTCTGCTTTCAAGAGAAACCAAACCAAGACAGAATTGCCAGAGGAGAGAACCAGGCTGATAGAGTCCTGGCTGTCACTTTGTTACGGAGGGTGATTGAGAGACAGACTCACATTCAAATCCCAGCCTTGCCGCTTCTCATCTGTAGATGCAGGGACAAATTAACTTCTCTGTGGTGGGTTGCAATTAGAAAACATCAAATGCTCATAAAATGCTCAGCAAAGGGAGTCACTCACTGGGATTTGTAAGAATGCTTCCTGCATAGGGGACAGCACTTTTAGCCTTTGGGGGCTAAAGGGACAGAAACTCTAACCTTAAGTCCAGGGCACACAAAATAGTCCAGCCCTACACAGCTCCTTCTAGTTCCCGAACCTGCCTCAACACGGTGTCCTTGCCTTGCAAAGAGGAAGTGTGAGGGCATACTTATGGCCTGTGGCCTTTATTCTGAACCCTAGGTCATGGCCACCCCTTTCTTCCATTTCCATCCTATTCCCAATCTTTCATTCATTCTGTAAATCAACCAACACTCACCCCACTGTGTAATTGGCCAAGGGTGTCATTTGCTTTAGAAGGAAGGATGGCTTATCTTCTTGGTCAAAGCTGACCCAGGATGTTGACTGGTGAATAAACACAGCTTTGAGTGTGCACCCATTTTGTCCTCACCTTGCCCTGCAGAACTGGGTCCCATGAAACCTCACATCCTAGTCTTCAACCCAGCTACACTGCCTTCGGCCACCCTGGGACCACCCCTCCTACTCCAACGCAGCACCAGGACCCTCATCCTGGCACTGCCTCCAAGCTCCCTCCTGCCAGGTGAGCCCTGGCAATCTGGGCAGGGACAGTCAGGGATATCCAGTGCACAGGTGAGGACCCTCCACCACAGTGGTCTGGAAAAAAGAAAAAGCCAGGTAAGGGTCTGGAGCTGGCACCACTTTATACTCCTGTAGGGGCCACAACACCCAAACGAGCTTGGATAACATGCTGGATGTGGGGAGCGGTGGTCACAAGACGGGGAACCCCCAGGCTGGAATGCCACCACGCCAGTTTACCATAATCCTAATCTGGAGGCCATTCCTGCATTGAATCCCCATTGCCCTGAGACTTTTTTCCAGATCTTTCTTAAGGGATCAGAGATCATCAGAGATGAGGGAGTTAACTTGAAATGTACAAATAGGCCACAAAGTGCTGTCAAAGCAGAGAGCCTGATGTTCAGAGTCTGACCCATCCAGAGGCTCTGCACCCTCCACACCTGAGCAGCTGCAAATTCACCAGTCCCACTCTTGACTTTTTGTCAGTAACAGCACCCATTTTCCTCCTCTTTCCCAGCACACAGTGGCCGAGTCAGCAGAGCCCTCTGACCTGCCAGGCTTGGTTGTTTTCTTTTTTGTTTTTCACTTATTAGCCTAGTTGAAAGAGTTTCAGTGTCGCCCAAGGGCTACTGGGAACCACGTAAATACCAGGGAAGCACACACGTGCAGTTTCCACAACCCACAGCCCCTGGGCTGGAAACCTGGCTGGGAAACACTATGGAGGAAATAAATAGGGAGGCTCAAACGGTCCCAGCTCTCATTCTCACCCAACCTGGTCAGGCCTTGAGACCTGGTGCTCTGTCCACGTGTGAGGCCTCGAGGGCAGCCTGAGGAGCACAGCAACACAGAGGAGCCAGGTCAGAGCATAAGAGCCCTTCTCTGCCCCACTCCCTTCCCAGCCAGGGGTGCTCCCTCACCCCACAGGGCTCTGGGCAGCTTGGGCCAAGGACAGGTTTTTCAACAGAAGAAGAGGGCAAGAGTCATAGGTTGAGTGAAACCCCCCTATGACCCTAAGACCCCACCACACCCTTTATCTTTTTTCTTCTGTACCTACTGACACACTATATACACACACACACACACACACACACACACACACATATTTGAGACAGAGTCTCACTGTGTTGCCCGGGCTAGAGTGCCGTGGCGTCAGCCTAGCTCACAGCAACCTCACACTCCTGGGCTCAAGCGATCCTTCTCCCTCAGCCTCCCAAGTAGCTGGGACTATAGGCATGCGCCACCATGCCCGGCTAATTTTTTTTTATATATATATTTTTAGTTGGCCAATTAATTTCTTTGTATTTTTAGTAGAGACGAGGTCTCGCTCTTGCTCAGGCTGGTTTCGAACTCCTGACCTTGGGCTATCCGCCCGCCTCGGCCTCCCACAGTGCTAGGATTACAGGCATGAGCCACTGCGCCCGGCCCACACTATATATTTTTAAATATGTCTGTTATTTAGTATAGTCTCTCCCCACTAGAATGTAAACTCTGCAGGGCAAATATCTTTGTTTTATTCACTGCTGTACCCTGAATTCCTGGAACAGTGCCTGCCTGGTTTGACGTGGTACTCAATAAATGTATGGAATAAATGAATACATTCTGCCTCATTTATTGATGAGTGTTTTACCTGCTGTTTTCCCACCACACGGAAGGAACTTGAGAGAGGTTAGGTCTCATTTATATTTGTATTCTCCAGGGTGGCTGGCACTATGCCTGGCTCACAGTAGGGGCAATAAATGGTCTAGTAATTGAATTACTCTCACGAGGATCCATCTCCCAGAGGTCGGGAGGGGAGGCGCTAGTAAGGGGCTTCAGTGAGACATATGCCAGTGGTCATGTCGGAAGCCTTGTCTCAGTTCCTCCCTCTGCACCAGTCAGGACAAAACTGGCAGATGACAAGAGAGGTATCCACAGGACATGGATGACTCAAAGGCCATTGTTTCTCCTTAACTGGGCCTTGGACATGGGCACACAGAAGAATGGTGGCCCTGAATGTGACTCATGACAATTAACAAGGCCTTTTCTAAAGGAGCTGCACCATAGCCTATCCCCGGAGAAGAACTTCAGCACTGAGTACTCGCTTCTCCCTGGAATTATACAAGATTTGGTGTAACTATTTTTTCTTCAAGTTCTCAAACACCTGAGTGGCTCAGGTAAAAAAACATTAAGAAGTGGGAGCCTAGAGAACCCCCAGAAGAAGCCAGAACCTTACACCACCTCCCACGGAGCCTTGCTTGACTTTCAGCAGGCGCGGCTCAGAGAACGCAGACTCTGAACCTGCCGTAAAGTAGCGCACTCGCGCCCCACCACGACGGTTTGCGACGGCTCTGAGCCGCAAAGCAGACAGCTGGCGGGAGAGGCCTCTCACTCTAGCCGTGCTGCCCATTGGCCCCACCCTTGCCAGGCACTTACAGACTTGAGGATAAATTTGAGTTTATTTTAGGAAAGAAATGTTTAAAGCACAAATTACAGAGAGAAGGAGCTGGAATCTTTCAGGTGCCTGAGCCTCTTCTCCTTTCCCTTAAGCTTCCTTCAAAGCACCAACCCCATAAAATCCTTAAGCTCCGCAGCCCACACCGAGAGCCCCACACGCTGCTTGGATCAGCTGAATCTGCAATAGTCATGCCAAGGAGTCCTGAAGATGCAATCACTGAAGGGTTTTTCTTCTTCCTCAAGCCTAGCACAAGCAAGCCCCCAGACTGCTAGTTACGCAGAGCTGTAGACTCTGTCTCCAGACCCAAATGATCTTCTAGCTTCTGGGCCCAGAGCTACAACTGCACGGCCATCCCCACCCACTCAGAGACGGGAGGAGAAGCCGGCCACCCCGAGGTTCTCCCCAGTGATGTAGCTGGCATCTGGAGAGCACAGGAAAGACACGAGTCCTGCACAGTCCTCAGGCTGCCCAATCCTGGGTGGGAGAGGGCACAGCGTCAGTCTTCTTGTACTCTGGTTCTGCTGCTCTGGGGTTCACAAGCCACATGTGGGAGTGGGTTCCATGGCGGTGGGGAGGATGGACACAGGGGGCTACTTGCACCCTCCAGGGCCATGTGGACCCCAGACTTCAGCAGAAAGAATGGCCAGTAGACAAAGAGGGGCCTGCTTTTGAGACAGACACAGCCACCCCTCCCCAGCCGTACTCAGACCACCAAAGCTCCAAACCCCACTTGCCTCTGCAGCCGCAGGTTTTCCCTCAAGTTTTTCCAGAGAGCCTTGTTCTTGTGTAACTGGGCAAAGGGAAGAGATGAAAGGGTCAGTGCTGCTAAAATAAGGAGATGGGGCAGAGCCCCAGTGTGGCCACCTGGCAGAACACCCAGGGCAGGTTTGCCTTTCTTAGGAGAAGCAGCATCTTCTTAGGGTGGATGGACTGGACCATGGCTGAGTTCAGAAGACAGTGAGGACCTCAGCCATAAGCATGCTAACCTGAGGCCCCAGTCACCTCTTCATTCCTTAGTCGCTAGGAAGGGGGGACACACCCCAGTCCTCACCATTTTGCTGAAGTCAGTATCAATAATTCCTGGAACCAGGCAGTTCACCCGGATATCCCTGGGGGCCAGCTCCAATGCCAGCGTCCTGGTGAGGCCCAGCAGGGCTGTTTTGCTTACGTTGTAGGCACCCAATTCCTGGGAAGGGATGGAGAGAGCGACTGGATGTGGGGGTGGGGGGAAGCATCAGGTAGGTTTCTCACCTTCAGAGGCCCCTCCTGTCCAAGCCCCGAGCCCAGATGCACTCTCCGCAGCCATGTCTGAGAACAGGAGCTGGATATGAAGGAGCCAGCCACATGGGGACAAACTCAGCTCACGGCACCAGAAGTAAGGTGGGAGTCTGTCATGGGCAGTGTCCCTGTGGGGCTCTGGGGAACAGAGCACAGTTGCCCCTGACCCTATACCACCCAGGGAACACAAGGACCAAGCACTTACCACCTGTGGCATATAAGCTGCAATGGAAGAGATCAGGATGACAGCACCTCTCCTGAGAGGAGACAGACAGATGCAGAGGAGAGATGGAGCTAACAACTTACTACCGATGGAGGTGCTGCGACGCAGTCATTAAATACTACAATCCTCACAACAGCAACACAGGTCCTATTATCCCCATTTCACAGCTGAGAAAACTGAGGCTCAGAGAGGTTTGGTAGCAGCCAGCAAGCAGCAGAGCTGTGGTTCGAGCCCTATTTCTCATAAATAGGATGTCCATGCTCATAACCCTTACACTGCCCTTCCTATCTAGCGGGATGCATGAGGAAGAGGGCAGGTTGGGCTTGGTGAAGAGGCGCCAGGGGCTGGTGGTGGATGCCCCTCAGTGGGAAGCCTCTAAGGAGGAGATGGGCAGAGGAGACAGAAGTGATGGTCGGGAACCTTCCTTCTGCTGGAGACAGCCCCCAGCTGGTCCCTAAAAGGTATGTTTGTAAGGAGCAAAGTCAGATTTGCAGAATGTGGAACAGAGACAGTGGCCCTAGAGACCAAGGTGCAGGGAATGAGGAGGAGTCTGGGATGGGCTTCTTCATATGGGGAGAAATGGGCAAACTGCTTTTAATATGGTGAGATCACAGAATATGGGAGGTGAGAATGACCAGGCCACAAGCTTAAGGAGCTAAAGCACAGCCTCGGCCCAAACCCAGTGATGTCAAGGGCAAGGAAAGCATGCGTGTGCCCCTGGAACATCACCCTCCTCTGGCAGCTACCAGAATTAGAAACAGCAGGCACACAAAGTGTGAGGCAGCACAGAGGGAGATGGGGGAATGTGAAGGACCCAGAGAGACTCCTTCTGTCCCCACCCCTCTGGCTGTGCCCAGTTCTACGCCTGTGCTCCGGGCTCCCCAACTCCCAGCAGTCCCCACCCCAACGCTGTGGCACCTGTTCTCCATGTGGGGCAGCATTTGGCTCAGCAGCAGGGCTGGGGCCTTCACGTTCACGCCCAGGATCTGAAATCCAAGCAGAGACACCAGAGAGGGTGGAGAGACGTGGTCAACCCAGGGCTTCTTCTCCTGAGATGTGTGGAGTCCTATAATTCATGCAGCATAGCCAATGTGTGCACCTGAGAGACACTAATCCCCCTTCTGACTGGGGCAAAAGGTGTCTCCAACTTGCTAACGGCTTCGTGGGCAGGCAGGCTAAGTCACAGGCCTGTGAGCAGAGCCCTGAAAATGTGAATTGTTCAGGATAGGCAGGCAGGAAGGAAATACCTAAACCTTTTAAAGAAACTGGGCTGTGCTTTGCTTGTGCAGAAAGAAGCTGTAAGCAGAGGCCTCTGGAAAAAGACTAAAGGCAGAGCAGATGGAGGGGGAGCAGGTGTTTTAAGCGAGGGAGATTTCTAGAAGAGTCACCTTTGTCTCGCTCTGCTTTCACTTGTTTATGCTCTTGCCTTGTCCCAGTAGAATTTAAGGCATACTCACAACGCATCAGGATAAAACAAATCAAACATGTATTATGTGTGAAGAAATGAGAACAGGAAAGGTAGGTGTCAAAAAATAAGAAAAACAAGAGTGAGCTTGGTGCCTACAGTTCACAGCACGTGGTAAGGACTGAGCATTATTCTATTTGTTCACAAAAACGTGGGCTGTGAGGGCCCCACACACACACCAGTTTATTGCAGGCTTGGCTCTGAGCTCTCCTGCAGCCAGTACAGAGAGGGAGACACAACAGAGAACTGCCATTCTGGGAGTGAGGTGCCTCTCCCGCCCCAAGACTAAAGTCTGGATCTGGGCTCAGCCACATGGATCCTGACACTCTGTCTGGTGGGTGTAGGGACTGGGGAGAAGTAAGAAAGGAACTGGCAAGGAAAGATGCAGGGACTGAGCCCAGGAGCTATGGCAGAGTGTCAGGCTGGACTCACGGGGCACCAGGGACCCCTCCTGTGGGTCGCTGTCTTCATGGAGATCCACTGTGTCCTGCATCTCTAGGGAATGAGGCTGCACATCTGTTACCGGAAAGGACTGCCAACTGTTTCTCCCACTCCTTCATCCCACGCCCACTCAGTACCTTGGATGAGGGCAAGGGAAAGGCTTTAGCTGAGTGCTGCAGCCCATTTGATGGCAGGTTACCAGCGTCGGGGATGACCCTCATGACAGCAAGAAGTGGCTCAGATGTCTGAAGCGGGGGCCACCATGAGATGCCCAATAAGAAGGAATTGAGGGTTAGGCTATCCCTAAGGGCTTCCTGGTCAAAATAGAGCCCCACCAGCCTACAGGATGTCTGTCCAAAGCTCCATGTGCATCAGGCTGAGTGATGGGCTGAGACAAGACCCCTCTGAGACTCAGGGACCAAACCTCAGCCGAGGGAAAGGTGAGACTCCCTCCCTTGCTGAAGGAAACTGCTCCATTAGAAAAGAAGGGACAGCAGCTCTACGTGCCAAGAAGTCCTGAGTAGGGCCGGTGCGGTGGCTCATGCCTGTAATCCTAACACTCTGGGAGGCCGAGGTGGGAGGATCGCTTGAGGACAGGAGTTTGAGACTAGCCTGAGCAAGAGTGAGACCCCTATCTCTACTGAAAATAGAAAAAATTAGCCAGTTAACTAAAAATAGAAACAAAAAATAATTAGCTGGGCATGGTGGCTTACGCCTGTAGTCCTAGTTACTCAGAAGGCTGAGGCAGGAGGGTTGCTTGAGCCCAGGAGTTTGAGGTTGCTGTGAGCTGTGCTGATGCCACGGCACTCTAGCCCAGGCAACAGAGTGAGACTCTGTCTGAAAAAGAAGTCCTGAGTAGAGGACAATCTGTGAGCCTGAAAGGGGGTGCATGCTGGAGAGTCCTGGGTAAGGAGGAGGGTGGAGGATATGGTCGCCGTGGTAGATTAGAGGTTTCCCAACCAGCTGGAGAGAATGGACATCCACCTCGAGTAGGCCTCAAAACTTGCCGAAGAATAAGATGAGTGGTAAGAAATTCCCCTCACAGGACACCTGCCGAAAATTGCATTCAGCTAAAAGCAGACCATCTAGTAAATTCTAAACTCATTTTGTGACAATTTCACCTCCAAGGTGGTGGCCGATATGATTGGGGCACAAGCCATCAGTGATTTCTGTCCAGAGATGCAGAATTGCTCACTGAATGCGGAGTCCTTAGAGAACAGGGGGGCATTGGAGAAAGTGAGGTCGAGTTGTCAGCATGTGCCCCAGCCTCGGGAGGGAAGATGTCAAACGGTTCCGAGAAAAAGAGTCATGATCCCATGAACCGAGACACTAAAAAGGAAAGTGACTCAGGAGGGTTAGGAGACTGTCAGCAATAAAATCCCAGCTATAAAATCACAAATGATGCTTTGGAGGCATTAAGAGGGTAGCTAAAGAGCCTGGGGAGGCCTCTGAGCAGTGGATGCAGGGAGCTTAGATTTCAGGTCATCTCCGAGGATGGAGCGAAGGGCACTGAGCCAAGGGCAGTCAGGAAGGAGGGCGGCCTGGAGACGACACTGGCAAATGAGAGCACAGAAGCTGGGGAGGGCAGGATGCACTAAGGCCGGTGGGCAGGAAACGCTTTGGCCAGTGCTTAGGGCAGAGGGGAGAGTGCTAACGACAGCAGAAAGAAAAAGACTGTCAGAGCGAATAGGGAACAAAACATGGGAGGGAACGGAACAGAAGTCATAGGAGAACAATGAAGCCCAAGATGGACTTCAAGGCATTTTACAAGATCTCTCCTGGACTCTTGTGGACAAGATGGCAGAATCGCCGAGTGGACTGCAGAGGGCTGGCATGTTTGAGCCTGTGGAACGCCAATGGCTGGATCTGGCCTGACAGCGGGTTCACCTGAGGGACAGTGAGGAGCCCTAATCAAGGGAAGGTAGAGTCTCAGCAGGAAGTACAGGTCCCCAAAGAGGAGCACAACTACCAATATATGCCCCCCAAAAAGGGTGTAAAAAATATAAATTCTTGACTGTTACAGAGAGACTCTTACTGTATGTTCACAGCTGTATCCCCAGAGGTTGGAGCAGTGCCTGGCACAGAGCAATAAATATTTGCTGAATGAATAAATGCAAAAGAGATGGGGAGAGAAAAGAAAGCAGAAAGAATGCAGGAGCCAGATCTAAAAATCAACAAGCTGGAAAGTAGCATCAGGGCACATTCTAGGGAACAAGTGGGCAGGTCTTCCTGACTTGCCTCCACAGTCATGTCTGGAGGGGAGACAAGAGTCTTAGTGGGGACAGGCGTGCTGGAGTTCAGCGCAGGGTTGCCATTGGCCCTCAGCTGCCTCCCTGGGGTGGCCTCTCACCTTGTCCCAGACCTGCTCACTGGCCCCCAGGGTGCTCCCCACCAGAGGGTTGACGCCTGCATTGCACACCAGGAAGTCGACACTCCCACAGTGCTCCAGGGCCTGAAGGGAGAGGGGCTTGGGTGAGTGGGGAGATGGCCTGAGGAGGCCTCACCCTCCCAGAGCAGCCCAGGTGCATGGGGCATTTGGGCAAAGCTTGCAGGTCAGATGCTGCCTCAGCCAGGAATGGTTACAAGGCTCCTGTAGAAACCAAACTCTCCCGAAGCAAAGTGTCCTGGCTGGCCCAACATCCTGGGGAGGAAGGTCTTCTCCAGCAATCCTCTGGGGGCTTCGCCATCCCCTTAGACTCCTCCGCAACCATGGTTCTCCCAGGTGTGAGGTGGGAGTGAGGGTCCTCTCATGAACAGGCCACTTTCCAGAGGGCCCTTGTGAACAGTGAGGTATCCTCAGTCAGCCTGGCAGCAGTCATGGTCTCATGATGTGTCCTAGACACCAAGCCCCCATCCCTGTCCCTGCCCCTCCCAGGGCTAAGCAGTGAAGGAAAGGTTCTGCAAATTTTCCTCTCTGTGTCCTTCCACCGCCACCCCTCACCGTGGCCACTAGCCGCTCCCGGTCCTCCGCCTTCCCCACGTGGCACACGGTGCCCGTCACGCTCAGCCCCTCCCCCTGCAGTGTGGCCACGGCCCGGTCCACGTTCTGCTGCTTCCGGCTGCTGACCACCACGTGGGCCCCGTCCTGGGCCAGGCGCCGTGCAATGGCCAAGCCGATCCTGTGGGCGGCAATGCAGAGCACAGGTCAGCCTCGGCCTTGCCACCATTCTTCCTCTACCCAGTCCAGGAAATCAACAAAGTAGACTGCTCTACAGCACTGAGTCCTATGGAAGCCGAGATCCCATTGACGGCTCAGGGCCATGAGGCAATCAGGGCACTCACCCGTTAGTGGAGCCGGTGACCACGGCTACCCGGTTGGCCAGAACGCCCTTCTGGGCTATCCCACTGCTGGTCATCCTCACCAAGAGCCCGGTGCAGGGACGAAACAGGCCCCAGGGGACCCAAGCCGCTGCTCGGAGCATGGTGGTGCCTAGGCGGCTTCCTGCTGAATCAGCCCTGGGGGAAAGGATCAATTTCACTTATCACTGATGCCATCAATGAGCATGAAAGTAATCTACCCCCCACCCTCCCCAGACAGACAAGGCCAGCAGGAGAGAGCAGCAGAGCGTCAGGCTGTCAGGGTGAATTTTAAACATCTGAGCCTCAGGTGAGGAAACCAATCCATGAAAACATCCTAGTTATAAAACTGGGGAAATAACTCACAAATTAAAAACGCGAGACCCAACATTCAATAGACAAGGCTTATTTTTTCATTCATTCCATAAACAAGCACTGAGCACCTGCAATGTGTCAGGTGCTGGGCAGAAGATGCTGGGACACCTTGGTGAACCACAGACCGTCCCTGGACCCCCACCATGGAGCTTCCCAGTCAAGTGAGGATGCCAGGCACCCACAAATAATTACACCAGTTATTAATTTTAATTAACTGCTTCTAGTTGAAAAGTAAAATCAACAGAAACTCTCATTCACTGCTGAAAGAAGGGTTAAGTACACCACTTATGCCATCCAGAGTGCTTTGGCATTGTGTGGGGAAGTGAAAATACAGACCTCTGACTCTGCAGAGACACCTCACAGCCTGCAGAAGGGAGGTCATGTGTGCACCAAAAGACAGTACACACATGTTCACAGCAGCATTCTTTGTCATAGTTTTCAATTTGTCATAGTTCGTTCCAAACTGGAAACAAGTCCCCATGCACAATAATGGTGTAATGGATAAATAAAGTGTGTTGCATTTAAATAATGGAATACTATAGAATAATGAACATTGGTGAACTGAACTTACGCTGAACAATGTAAATGAATCTAAAAGCGTTATAGTTGAATGAAAGAAGCCAGACACTGAAGAATACATATTATGTGATTCCACAAGTTTCAAAAACAGGCAAAACAATTCTATGTTGTTTAAGAATGCAAAGGCGTAATAAAGCTACAGAGAAGTGCAGGGCAGTGATTATCACAAAAGTCAGGAGTGTGAGTATTTCTGGGGGGAAAAGGGAGTTATGATTAGAGGGGTGGCAAACCGAAGAGCTCCTGGGGTGCTGGCAGTGTTGTTTTATGAGCAATTGATGGTTACGTGGTATTGATGGAGATTTTTATATATACATATATATAATGTATACATATACTTTTAATGTATGTGTTATATTTCACAATGAACAGATTAAAAGTAAAGATTAATTTACTTAATCTTAATCCTGGTAAATTTTAAAATTCAAGCAGGTCAAAACTAGTGCAAAAATTAAATCTCCCAATTACCTTCTCAGCAGCAACTTTGCCAGTGTCTCAAATACTTTCTCAGAAATATTCTGTGCAAAAGACTTTGTTTTAAACAACAAGCTTTCTGATTATGAACATTCAGTTTACAAAGGGTTTCCGGGGAGTATCCTAACCAGGAAGCTGAGGATCAGGAATGAGGAGGCCGCCAAAACCAGAGTGAGCCCCTTCGGGGCAGGCTTCACTTCTCTCTCTGGGGCCCAGAGCCCTGCCCAGGGCATGAAACGCAGGGGGTGCTCAGCAAGGTCAGTCAAATGCCCAGCGGCCTGGGAAAGTCATGGCTAGGGAAGCTGCAAGTAAACAGGACTTGTGAGATTGAGCAGGGTTTTGATAGGGGCAGCAGCAGGATACATGCTCCTGTCTAGGGGGACAGACTGAGGAGGGTGTGCACATCCAGGGTGTTTCGGAGACAGCAGGAACACTGTGAGCTTGGAGAGCAAAAGATGGGACTCATCCCTGAGAAAGCCGACTGGGCTCTGAATGGAAGGTCTCTGAAGGAAGGCGCATGGAGCTGGGCCAGTCAAAGCAGCTCCCACCAGGCTGCAGTGTGCAAACGCATTCCCTCCGGAGGCCCCCAGAGGGGAAGGCTGTGCCCCTGCAGATATGCGTGGGTGTGAAGGCAGGATAAGGATCTGGCATGGGAGACTCAGGTATGAAGACATTTCACCATGAACTGGAAAGATGTCAGAAATGTTTGTCCAGGAGACCCTCTTTCCCCCAGTCCCCAAATTCCCCAGCTCCGCACCAGTGTTGGCCCAGAGGCTCCTGCCTCCCCCAGTATGAGATTCCCACTGGCTTGCCATCCCCTACTCTTCTAGGAATCTCCTCAGCCTCCTGCTGAGGGAGGTGGGGAGGAGTTGGAGCAAGGGGTTGACGAGAGCACTCAGGGACCTGGGGATGTGCTTTTCATGCGGGACAATGCCGGGAAGATGCAGAGCAGTAGGCTTTGGCAGCTCTGGGTCAACAGGCTGACAGATGTGAACTTTCAGGAGGCTGTGTCGTTGGATGACTATCTACAGACCCCCATCAATTCCAGACCTGCTCTGGCCACTCCATCACCGAGGGACTCCTGGTTACTAAGCAACCCCTGCCTTACCTACTGCATCTCCCTTCATTCCTTAGCAACCCTTGCATAACCCAGTTCCCTTGAGTTAGGGGTCGGGAGCTATAAATTATAAATGAATGGGTGCTGCTCAGGAATTGTGGACCAAATTTAGATTAAATATCAGTGTGTACTCAGTGTCATAATGAAGGTGACCAAAAGTTCTGCTTTGGGAGGAAAGCCTTGGTTTCCAATTTATATCTCTTGTGATATGTTATTTGCACAAACACTCTTTACAGGTGCTGGGCCTCCTCCTTTTTTTCTCCCAGCTGCTTTCACCGTGTTTGCTCTCTCCTTCCTGCAAGGTCATATTTACAGCCTTACATTTTGAGGGGATGAGGGGGTTTCAGCTCCTGATTGGTCTGACTTTCCTAAACAGGACACCAGATTCTAAACCTTGTTATGCCCTCCCGGGGGACTCCTCTCCCTCACCCCACCTCACAGCTGCAAGCACAGATTAACCCCCTTTCAAGGGTGAGAGGAATCTGGTCTCCTTGTCTGAGAGGGCAACAGGGAAAAAAGGACTCACCTTTTGTCGGAACAGGACACCCTCTGCTGGAAGGCCAGAGTTACAGCACCTCTGAGAAGTGTTCCCTTCTCAAGTCTGTGACTGTCCGCTTTCTAGCCTACAGCAGTTCTCACCAAGCCTGGCTTGTCTGAACGTGCCTCAGGGTGGTTTGCAGGAAAGCTGACCTCTTGCAAGGGAAAGCAGCTCTTACCTGTTGCAGGTAAACAACCTGCAGAAATGAGGCCGGTCCTCTTCTGTTTCCCCGTGCAAAGCTCCTCTTTTTTGGGGAGGGGGTGAGTAAGCAGCTTTCAAGGCCTCCAGCTCACCCTCCCCCACTCACTCATGCTCCACCTTGAAGCAGTTGGCTGGGCCAGCTGGAGCAGAGTTGCCTGCAGGTCCTGGGAGCTTAATGTAGCCCCTGAGCCTGGCACTGCCCGCTCTAATACCCCTTTCCAAGCTGAGCAATTCAGATGCCCCAATTCAGATATGGGAGTGGGGGAACCAAATGGACATACCCTCAACCTAGTCCCATCTTGGAGGTAGATGGCATTCAGCACGAGATCCAAAGAGAGAAGAGAAGGGAAAAGGAAAAGGAAAGAGAACAAAGATTAGAGGAGTGAGAATGAGAGACATGGAATAGTTAGAAACACTGAAAACCAGAAAAGAAAGAGATTAAGGAGATGTCAGCAGAAGCTGTGTGACCTTGGGCAAGTCTGTTCCCTCTCTGGCCTCTGTCTGTACCTTGGTACAATGAGCAGCTGACTTGGGTGGTCCTAAGAGCTCCCATAGCCCCAAGAGCTTTGCTGTGAAAATCGAAGAAGAAATAAAAACCGAGCTGCAAATGTAGAGCCAGGGAGAGAAACACCGGCACAGAGAAAGGAGTGAAGGTGGGCAGTTCCAGCTGCCATTGACCCCAAAGCGAGGCAGGGAGGCAGAGAAGCAGTCTTGGCCTAGGCCACACCATCCCTTACCTGGCTGTGCTCTGTCTTTCCGGAGCACAGGTGAGGAGCCCCTCTGTCGTGGAGTCTGCGGCTGAGTGGGAGGATGTGAGTTAAGTGGCAGGCTGGGTTTCAGGCACTGCTGATTCTATCTGAAAAACTCAAAGATTCCAGGAATTCATGTCAGAATTCAGAAAGGTGGGGGAGAGGCTGTGAGAAGAGGCCTCACCCACAGCTGAAAAGGAAGCGTGCGGGGAGGGCAGGACTTGCTGTGTGAGTAATGTGCTACAGAATGCACATACCGTGCACTAAGGATCCATTCCTGGCAGGCTGACTATCCCCAGAGATGCTCTCCCACAGTGGAAACAGACAGACCTATGGGTCTCCAGCCCCCAATGCAAGCAGGCTCCAGACCTCACACTGTGGAAGTGGGCTGGGGGGATGAAGGACAGTAGCTACAGGCTCAGCTGGCTGGGGAGGCAAAGCTGGATCCAAGGCTGCAAAGACATTTCCACTAGCACCGGAAGGAGACCACAGGCCTCAGTCCCGCTGTCAGCTGAGCTGCTCCTCCCCCAAGGTCAAGCCTCTGGCACTATCCAGGACTAATGGCTGTAGAGCTCCAGGTGACTATGTACCACCCAGGTTGTCATCTGGACCCAAATATTTCATGAGTACCTACTTCATGCCAGGCACTGTATCAAGTACTACAAACACAAGAATAATGAAGGCATAGTCCCTTCCTTCAATAAGCTTACAAAAATAAATAAATACATGAAAATAAGCTTACCGTCTAATATAGGAATCGAATAAGTGCAGTGTCACTCAAAAGGGAAGCGGGCCCTGAGGAAAGCATGGGAAAAGCCACAGTGAGCTCACTATGGGATACTTCAGAAGAGGTACCCACGCAGTTGGATAAACAGTTCTGGAGCTCAGGAAAGAAAGATAACAGTAAGGAGAATGATTTGGGAATTATCGGTCGTAGGTAGAAGCAGCCTCATGAAGTGTATGAGAGCTCCAAGGAGAGAAGAGAGCCATGATGGAAACAGGGGTGGTCAGCCTCTAATCGGGCCATGACCCCTGCCAGTGGGCACCCACACCCTCACATCAGACTGGAGTTGGCAGAGGTAATGGTCTGTCACTTCTGAGATTAGGTTATATTTAATAAAAACCTGCGTGTTCTGTCTTGGGCTCTCTCCCATCACTCCTGGCTGCCATGTTTGGAGCACCCTAATGACAAGACCCATGCAGCTAGGAGCCAGATCCTCCAGCCAGCAGCCAGCGAGGAACCAAGACCAACAAGGAACTAAGGCCTGCTCACTCAACTGTGTGACAGAGCTTGGAAAAAAATCTCACAGCTCCAGGCAAGTCTTGAGACAACTGCAGCCCAGCTAACAGCTTAACCACCACCTCATGAGAAATTCCAAGCCAGGACCACCCAGCTATGCTGCTCTCGGCCTCCTGACTCTCAGACACCGTGAGATAGTACATTTTCAAGCTGCTGAGTTTTAGGGTAATTTGTTATGCAACAATAGACAACTAATATATAACCCATCAAAGAGACAGAGCAGAAAATCCTAAAATATGAGTCATTTTAGGAATAAAGCAGCCATAATTAAAATAGTATTTATTAATACACATGCAAACAAATCCAAGGAACAGAAGGGAGTGTCTGGAAACAGACCCAAACACACTTGGGAATTTAATATATGATAAAGGTGGCATTCAGACTAGTGAGAAAAAATGATTTATCAATAAATGGTGTTGAGACAACTGTGTAGCAATTTCAAAGTAATGAAATTAGATCTGTGCCTTTCATGCAATACACCAAAACAAATGTCAGATGGATCACAGATCTAAATATTTTTTAAGAACACATAAAACCTACAATAATTCTTTTATTTCTACATGGAAAAAAATTACATAAACAAAGTAAAAGGAAGAGGACAATTTATATAAAGTTCTAGGATAGACAAAACTAGGCTATAGTGATAGAAATCAAATCAGTGGTTATCTGAGTACAGGGGCATGAGGAAGCTTTTTAGGGTAACGGGAATGTTCTATATCTTGATAGAGTTGATTTTTAAAAGAAAAAAAAAAGACAAACTGAGGGCAAACCTGTAAATCTGATGTTTAAAAAAAGCCAGATCTTTCCATGAGAATTGATGGCCCTGGATCCTGAGCTGCCCCCAACCCCTTCCTTCTCCAGTGGTGACCCTTCCCCAGCCTCCCCTAAGCCTAGACACTCAAGGCTGATTTCCTATGGCAGCAGGGACTGTCTTCACAAAAGTAAGCTCTACACTAAATGCAGTATTACCAGATTGAAGCACCCTCCAATCTTTGTCTCTGGGATGGGTTCATTGATTGGTTGACTAGTTGGTTGATCGGTTGGTTGGTAGGTTAGTTGGTTTACAAACTGGGAACATGACAAATCGAGAGAGATTTCCCTATGGGCAAACTCTGAAAAAGAAAAGAAAAGAAGGAACAAACTAAGAAAAGAGGGGGTGAAAAAATAAGAAGGAAAAAAACCTAAGGGTTTATACATTTGAAGAAGTATGGACCATGGTGAAATTTTATAAGACAAAAATGGGGAAAATAGGAGGGGCGCAGTGGCTCACGCCTGTAATCCTAGCACTCTGGGAGGATGAGGTGGGCGGATCGCTCAAAGGTCAGGAGTTCGAAACCAGCCTGAACAAGAGCGAGACCCCATCTCTACTAAAAATACAAAGAAATTAATTGGTCAACTAAAAATATATAGAAAAAATTAGCCGGGCATGGTGACACATGCCTGTAGTCCCAGCTACTCGGGAGGCTGAGGCAGAAGGATCACTTGAGCCCAGGAGTTTGAGGTTGCTGTGAGCTAGGTTGATGCCACGGCACTCTAGCCCAGGCAACAAAATGAGACTCTGTCTCAAAAAAAAAAAAAAAAGGGGGGGGGAATTAGAAATAGAGAAGATGGTATATATACAGCTCCCTGAAGGGGAAGAAAAGAGTATGGAAAAGAAAGTTCTTGCAATGACCTTTTACCATCTCAAAAGAAACCCCCCTTAGTAGCCACAGCCTTTGGTAGCCATGGGGTAATGTAGAAAGACCTGGTTAGAAAGCCCAGAAACAGGAAAGTTACCAACCTTACAGTGGCCACAGCAGAGTTACACAAGCCTAACTCCAAAGGCTACATTTTGTGGAAGACACTTGTATATTTAAGCACAAAAACAAAAACTCCCATTGCAACATTTACAACCTCCTTCCAACTCATCTCCCACCCCCATATCATAACATCTTGCTAACTTGACAAGCAACAGATTTTTCAGGAGAGAAGTTAGCTTGCCAACGTGACTTTGCCCCCAATATCCTCTTGAGCTTCTCGTCTTATCTTCTGGTGAGCTCTGGCTCACAAAGGTGGCACACAACACGCTCCAGTGAGCATCAGCAAGTGGCCATTGGGTCTGGGTACAAAAACATCCTTCCTCGTATCCCATTTACGAGGTTTCCAGACTTGCAAAAAAAAAAATAATAATGTATAGGACATCCAGTTAAATTTTAATCCGACATACACAACTAATCTTTTAGTATAAATATGTTATAAATATTACATACTAAAAAATATATTCAAGGTTTATTTGAAATTCAGACTGTGTATCCTGTATTTTGTCTAGCAACCATACCCCTTTGCCCTAGTGATGATTCTCCAGAGAACAGTGACAATGAGCTTATTAATTGATCTGAAAAATATCAAAAATTGTATAAATTTTACACATCACCCAGAAGAAAGGTGAAGACAAAACATTCTTTATAAAATAGACTTAAATGACACCAGTAATACATGAGTACATTCTCCTCATAACCATTTTAAAAATACAGATAAAGCAAAAATTCTTCATAATTAAGCCACTAGATCCCTGTACCCTTCCCAAAAGTAAACACAATTAACAGTGTGTTCTTCTAGAATTTTTCTTTGCATTTATACACATATATGTAAGTATGGAATATACAGATTTGTTTTATATGTTCGTATGTATTATACTATAAACACATTATTCTACAACTTGTTACATGTCAGTGTATATCTACCTCATTGTTTTTTTAAAGTGTATCATATTCCACAGAATAAATAGTGCCCTTGTTTAGCAGTTCTCAAAGCGTGGGGTGGGAACCCCTTAAGGAACACTTTCAGGGGTTCTGTGAGATCAAAATTATTTTCATAATAATAGTAGGACCTTATCTGTGTTTTGCACCCTCACTCTGTCACAAACATACAGTAGAGTTTTCCAGAGGCTACTTGGCATGTAATGACATCATTGCTCTGACAGCTACCAAATGTGTGTCTATTCTTATTTTTTCCAAATTTTTCTAAAGAAGTAGATTTAAAGTATAAATATATGTATTTTCAGAGGTTAACTCAGTTTCTTCTTGGATTTTTACCATATTCTTCCTAGCTATCTTCAGTTATACCTGCTATAATCTCCATTCTGTCTTCTGATAAATTGTTACTTGGAATTCTGAAGTTTTCTTTGTACCTATCTGGAATCACAAGAAACAAGTACATTTTATCTTGTTTTGCAATAACATTTTTAAATGCTTTTTAAAAACATTTAGGAATTTTATACTGTTATTTAAACTTGTTAAATTTAATATTTTACTTTAACACATAAGACCCTTTATTTATAATACATTTATTCTTATATTCAAGGATTTATCATTGGCTTAAGATGGATAGATTAGAAGAATTGTTTTCTCAACCCACAGCAGCACCATCCATGGCTAAACACTGCAAAAGATGAAACTGACATACCAGAGTTCTCTGACTACCTGAAGGAAGGGATATAATCCAAAAAACTGTGCAAAAACTAAGAAACAAAATATGATGAAATCTGTATTTCCCCTATCTATATGTATACTAATAGTTTAAATTATTATGGTATGCAATGGCACATTTTGAATAGTATTATAGCACTACCTAAGTTGCAGCATCATTTTTGAGACCATTTATTCAGAGTTTAGAGAAAAAGGAATTGACTATTTTAAATGTAGATCTGGTTAGCTCTTTGAAAGGCAAAAATTTTAGCTTTTCAAACTAGAAATAAAAAAGTTACCGAAGCGTCTTACAGGGTCAGTTATTGTATTGCATTAGCTGGAGAAGCCCACACAATGGCTGAGTGATATTAATAATAAAGCCTTGTACATTGACATCAGTGAATACTTGCTAGATGAAAAGTCAGTGAAAGAAGGCCTGGGCACTGCCACTTCACAACAATACAGGAACTCACCAAAAGTAAAGATGTAGCTGCAGACATGAAGGCTGAGTTCATCTCTTGTCTGAAGAATTGTACATTTGCCCCAACACAGGGACTTGCTGTTTTCTTAAATTCATCCAGTATCAGCGCCAACAAATCTTCTTAAAGATCTTTTACTTGAATACTTGGCAACAAACACAAGTGGCAGTGAAATTCTCAGTGTTGACAAACATGTTTGACTCCCCTGCTTTCTCCTGGAACAATGGTTTTCATATTTCCACCGACAACACAAAAGCAATGGTGGGAAAAACCGCAGGCACTTAGCACAAGTCAAGGCAACGGCATCAAACTGTCCAACTAGTCATTCTATTCTTCCCTGCCACACGCCTGCAGTGAGGGGGGAAAAGCCAGTTTCATTTCAGATTGTTTTCTTACATCTTGATCCTTGAGAATACATCTTTTTAACATTCTCTGTGAAGGAACGTAAAGTATACATAAAACTTTTCTGCTACTGTATACTGAGGAACGATGGTTATCTGAAGAAAAAGCATTTGCGCAACCGTTTGAGATATGATCTGAATTGTCTGCTTTTCTTGTGCAACACTATTTTTACTGCACAGAATGACTGACAGACAAACTGTGATGATTTAGGTTTGGATATTTGGCAGACATTTTCCCAAAAATAAACAGAGACGGGCACTTCAAGAAAATTAGTTGACAATATTTGCTGCCAATGATAAAATTTGAACTTTCCAACAAAGATTACAATTGTGAAAAAATTGTGTCTGCCATCATGAGCTTGACAACTGCCTGACACTATGAAATTTTTCCAGTGAGATCAATCCTAATAATAATCAGTATGATTTTTTGATATTGTACAATGGAATACGTCAATATGTGGGAGATCTGCATATCTCGGTGAACCAAAATTTTCCAGATGACTGATGCAATATGTTACAAAATCATGGGTAGATGAAATATCCACTCAAAATACAGGATAGACCAATGGAATTTTAAGATGACAGTATAAAAAATGTGTTGAATTGGCTTCAGATTCCACACTGCAACCAACCTTTAGGAAACTACCATTTGTCAAGCTTTGGTGTAGTATCAAAGGAGAATATTCACAATTATCTGAAAAAGTTAATACTCTTTTCCAACTGCATATCTGTGCAAGGTCAGATATTCTCTATATGCCCCCATCAAAACAGCGTATTGCAACAGATTAAATGCAGAAGTAGGTATAGAGTCCTGCTGTCTTCCATTAACTCAGATATTAAACAGATTTGTAAAAGTGTGCGACAATGCCACTCTTCTCACTAACTTTTTTTGTTTTAGATAATACAGATTTTTTTATTTAAAATGTTATTTATATGACAACATAATAGTTTTCTTCCTTTTATTTTTAGTTGACATGTAATAATTGTACATATTTATGGGATACAGAGTGATATTTCCATACATGTATAAAATGAGTAATGATGGAATCAGGGCAATTAGCATATTCATCACCTCTGGTTTATTATTTTTGATGAATGAATAATTTTAAATAATTTTTTATCTTCTCTGTATTAATTTCTATTATAGTAAATATTTACAGATATAACTCACATAAACAAAAGCTATTTGGAGTCCTCAATAATTCTGAAGAACATATAGGGCCTTGAGACCAAAAAGTTTGAAAATCCTCCCCTATTTTATTTAACTATGCCCCTTTTGGTGGGCATTTAGATTGTTTCCCTTTATTTGCTATAAACAATGCTGTAATGAGGATCTTGTACATTTCTTTTTGTGTACAATATAAGAAAATCTGTTTAATTAAGGGAAAACATTCTAAAACAGGGGTGATTAGTGGTTATCATCTAGTGGCTCTGATTCATGGATAAGGGGAAAGGGCAGGGTAACAGTGCCTGACCCTGGAAGTACCTGGGTTTGTCATTGTCAATAGAAAGTATTGTCAGAAAGGCTGAGCCCACTGTGACAAGGCCTGCAAAATCAGACACGGTAGCGTTGGCACAGGAAAACAGAAGGCACTGTTGACAGAATGAGAGCATTGAGACTGTCTCCTGAGATGAGGAACTTGTCAGTTTCTTCATCTGTCAAATGCAGATAATGATACCACCAGGAGAGTTGAAGTGGTTTGCACCTGTGAAGCACCTGGCAGCATGCCTGGAACATACCAGGTATTGAGCAGATGATAACTCCCGTTCCCTCTTCTTTTTCCATCTATGACGTAGCCAGCCTCAATACTTCTGGCCACCCCATGCCAGAGCCAGGAGAAGACCCAGTCCCAGACTCACTTGTGCGCCCCACCCTGGCCCTCACACCCACTGGGCTGCAGGGGATGATTGCATGGGGCAGTTTGTTGCCCCACAAAAGATCAGAGAAGGGAATCTGATGCCACCGCCCTCAAACTCCTGGGGCCCATTTTGGGGACTTCCATTTTCATTAAGGCTTTAACCTATTGCCCGGCCTAAACCCACTCCCCTGATGCCTTTCCACCTTGAGCCTCCTAGATCTGCAATCTGAGGGGCAGAGCATTAGGCTTACAATTGCCCCAGGCCAGCCAGGGCTGGCTAGGCCACCCCATGCACAGCACAGAGAGCCAGGCCCTTGGATAGATCTTCCCCCAGCTGCCCATCACCCATTCCTTCCCAGAGGAAGATAACTCAGAGAGCAGGTTCCCATACAGACACCTGCCAATGGGCAAAATCTCCAACTTCCTCCTCCAGGAGACTCCATCCTGACCAAGGGTCTGTCAGTTCCCATCAACCCCACAGGCCTCACCAGCTGAGTACATCTCAGGCTTCTGGAAATTACAGGTCAATTATTGGAAAGATTGATGTCATGTCCTCCATGGCGGCCTACCAAGAACCTTCAGGAGCCTTTTCCTCCATCCTCTTCTTTTCTGAGGATAAAATTCCCCATCAGTCCTAGCTACTGATTCAACAAACTGTTACTGAGTCATAAATTATTTTTCTAAGAATCAGTAAGGTATTCATTTCACATATAGTACACAGAACGTCCCCAGGACTCTCATCCAGCCCCTGTTCTCCCCGCCCCCACTCTCTACTGCTGTCTCCCGGGGCCCCAGAACCAGGTGTGTTGATTAATTCAGCCTCTTCCTAAACCTCATGAGTTACACAAAACTAACTCAAAATGGAATGCAGACTTAAGGGTAAAACATTTGGAAGAAAACATAGGAGAATCATCCTTAGCCTGTTAATATGGTAAACTACATAGATTGATTTTTGAATATTGAATAAACATTGCATCCCTGCTTGGTCATGATGTATACTGATTTTTATACAGTGCTGAATTCTATTTGCTAATATTTTGTTCAGGGTTTTTATGTCTATATTAATAAGGAATATTGGATCATAGTTTTCTTTTTTTTCTTTTTCTTTTTTTTGGTACCGTCTTTGTTGGTTTTAATATCAGGGTAGTACTAGCTTTATAAAATGAATTGGGAAGTTTCTGTCCTCTTCCATTTTCTGAAAGAGATTAGAAAGAACTGGGCAGATCAGTGTAGTATATTCCAGAGGGGACAAGTGTTCGTTTGTTTGTTTCTTTGTTTAACAATGGCTAAGAATTACCTTGGAGAGGGGAACCACTTATCTATTACATTATAAGGTTCAATTCTACCTTGTTTGTTTTTACACATCTATGATACTAGTATAGCTTTACTATGTGTCAGAAACTATTCTAAGTACTTTGTAGATATTAATTCTTTTAACTTTCATACAACCATTTGAGGTAAGTACTATGATCATCCCTATTTTACAGATAAGAAAACTGAGGCCCAGAGAGGCAAAGTAACTGTCACATGGTCACATAGCTAATATATGGCAGAGTTGAGATTTAAGCCCAAGCATCTGTTCTCTTAACCACAATGCAGCTCTGCATAAGGGAATGTTAGGGTAGAAAGCCTACTAGGTGCTCACGCTGAGGGTGGAGAAAGATTTCTCATGCAAAGATTAATATATAAAAGTAAAAAAAGGTTATTTTATCCTTTAGAAGGACAGAGAGAATGAGAAAGACAAAAGGAGAGAGGAAAGAGGGAGAGAGAGAGAGACCCGGGGTGACATTCCAAAGAAAGAGCAAGGGGTGACAGCAGTGAGGCCAAGTGGCTTGATGATTTTATGGGGACAAAGAGAAAAGAAGTGATTGTTGTGGGGTAACTGGCAGGCAGCTGCCAGATGTCAGTTTCTCTGTCTTTCTTGTTTTCTCTGTTCCTGGAGACTTGGTTATCTCTGAAATGTAGTCGGGCTTATATAGGGGATGTGATTTTGCCTCTGAGATATGGTTTTGCGCAGGAAACTAAGACCTGGCATTTGCCGCCCTGCTGTCCATCCAGGACCTTCTCGGGAACACCTTGAGGCTATGGAAACACATTCTAAAGGCAGTTTCTGGGCCGGGCGTGGTGGCTTATGCCTGTAATCCTAGCACTCTGGGAGGCTAAGGCGTGTGGATCGCTCAAGGTCAGAAAGAGAAAAAATTAGCAGGGCATGGTGGCGCATGCCTGTAGTCCCAGCTACTTGGGAAGCTGAGGCAGAAGGATCGCTTGAGCCCAGGAGTTTGAGGTTGCTGTGAGCTGGGCTGACGCCACGGCACTCTAGCCAGGGGCAACAGAGTGAGACTCTGTCTCAAAAAAAAAAAAAAAAAAAAAAAAATTGAAATTTAAAGAAATTTTTAAAAAGAGAGTTGAGCAAAAACAAGGGCTAGAAAGCTTATACAAAGAAATAAAAACAGAAAACTTTCCAAAAGAGATAAATATTCAGGTACAGGAAAGTCAGAAACCCCAAGGCATATAATAAACAAACTCTCAAAGGTAAAAGACAAAGAGAGGATCCTAAAAGCAGCAAGATAAAAGAAGCAAATAACATATAAAGGAGCTCCAATTCATTTGGCAACAGACTTCTCAATAGGAACCATATATGCCAAGAAGGAGTAGGGTGACATTTTCAAAGTGCTAAAAGAAAAAAAAGAACTGCTAATCAGGAATACTATATCCAGGAAAGCTATCCTTAAAATGAAGGAGAGAGAAAGTCTTTCTCAAACAAAAGCTGTGAGAATTCACATCACCAGACCCATCTTACAAAAGAATGCTAAAGAGAGTTCTTCAATATGAAAGAAAAAAACACTAACATGCAAAAAGAAAACATTTGAAGGTATAAGACCCACTGGTAAAGTTAAGCACATAGACCAACCCAGAATAATCTAATACTGTAATTGTGATGTGCAATCCACTCATAACTCTAGTATAAAGCCCAAAAGACAAATCTATCAAAAACAATAATACCTAGAGCAATCTGTTAAGAGATAGACAATACAAAAAATGTAACTTAAAACAACATAAAGTCAAAAATGGGGGAGATTTTTTTTAAGAGATGGTGTCTTGTTGTCACTGAGGCCAGAGTGCAGTGGTATAGCTCACTTCATCCTTGAACTTCTGGGTTCAAGCAATCCTCCCACTTTAGCCTCTCAATTAGCTAGAACTACAGGTGCATGCCACCATGCTCAGCTAATTTTGTCGGCTGGGCGCGGTGGCTCACGCCTGTAATCCTAGCACTTTGGGAGGCCAAGGCGGGCGGATTGCTCAAGATCAGGAGCTCTAAACCAGCCTGAGCAAGAGTGAGACCCCGTCTCTACTAAAAATAGAAAGAAATTAATTGGCCAACTAAAAATATATATAGAAAAAATTAGCCGGGCATGGTGGCGCATGCCTATAGTCCCAGCTACTCGGGAGGCTGAGTCAGAAGGATTGCTTGAGCCCAGGAGTTTGAGGTTGCTGTGAGGCCACGGCACTCACTCTAGCCTGGGCAAGAGAGTGAGACTCTGTCTCAAAAAAAACAAAAAAAAATCAGTAGCATTTACATATAGCAAAAATGAACCATCTGAACAAAAAATCAAGAAAGCAATCCCATTTACAACAGCTACAAAGAATATTAAATGCCTAGAAGTCAATATAACCAAAGAAGTAAAAGATCTACACAGGAAAATTATAAAATACTGATGAAAGAAATTGAAGAGAACACAAAAAATGGAAAGATATTCCATGCTCATTAATTGAAAAAATTAATATTGTTAAAATGATAATTCAGCCCAAAGAATTTACAAATTCAATACAATCCCTATGATAATATCAGTGACATTCTTCACAGAAATAAAAAAAAAAAAAAAACTCCAGCCGGGCCTAGTGGCTCACATCTATAATTCTAGCACTGTGGGAGGCCAAGGCTGGAGGACTGCTTGAGCCCAGGAGGTCAAGACCAGCCTGAACAAGAGTGAGACCCCCCCTCTCTACTAAAAATAGAGAAATTAGCTGGGTGTAGTGGTATGTGCCTAAGTCCCTGCTACTTGGGAGAATGAGGCAGGAGGGTCGCTTGAGCCCAGGAGTTTGAGGTTGCAGTGAGCTATGATGATGCCACTGCACTCTAGCCTGGGCAACAGAGCAAGACTCTGTCTCAAAAAAAAAGAAAAAAACAACATAAAAAATCCCAATCCTAAAATTTATATGGAAGCACAAAAGACCCAAATAGCCAAAGCAATCCTGAGCAAAAAGAACAAAGCTGGAGGCATCACACTATCTGACTTCAAAATATACTACAAAGTTATAGTAACAAAATCAGCCATGATACTAGCATAAAAACAGACACACAGACCAGTGGAACAGCATAGAGAACCCACATATAAATCCACATATTTACAACAAACAAATTTTTGACAAAGGTACCAAGAACATATGATGAGGAAAGGAGAGTCTGCTCAATAAATGGTACTGGGAAAATTGGATAACTATATGCAGAAGAATGAAACTAAGCCCCTATCTCTCACCATATACAAAAATCAAATAAAAATAGATTAAAGACTTAAACATAAGACCTGAAACTACGAAACTACTTGAAGAAAATGTTAGGAAATGCTCCTGAACATCAGTCTGGGAAAAGATTTTTTTGTGCAAGACCTCCAAAGCACAGGCCACCAAAGCAAAAATAGACAAATGAGATCACATCAATCTGAAAAGCATCTGCACAGCAAAAGAAACCATCAACAAAGTGAAGAGGCAACTCACAGAATGGGAGAAAATAGTTGCAAACTATCCATCTGACAAGGGATTAATAACTATAACATTTAAGGAACTCAAACAACTCAATAGAAAAAAACAAGTAATCTTATAAATAAATGAATAGGTATTTCTCAAAAGATGACATACATGGGGGTGGGAAATCCTCTAAAACTGATTTATGTGAATAGCTGTACAACTTGGTAAATTTACTAATAACCATTTAATTATACACTTAAAATGGAGTAAAGACATGATATGTAAATTACACTTCAATAAAGACAAAAAAAAATTTTAAAAAAGATGACATACAAATGGCCAACAGGAATATGAAAAAATGCTCAACATCACTAATCGTCAGAGAAATGCAAATAAGAACTACAATGAGATATCATCTTACCCCAGTTAAAATGGCTTTTATCAAAAAGACAGAGAAGAATAAATGCTGGTGAGGATGTGGAGAAAGGGGAACTCTTGTACACTGCTGGTGAGAATGTAAATTAGTACAGCCACTGTGGAAAAGAGTATGGAGGTTCCTCAAAAAACTAAAAATAGAACTTTCGTATGATTCAGCAGTTCCACTACTGAGTATATATCCCAAAGAAAGAAAATCAGTATATCAAAGAGATATCAAATAGATATCTGCATTCCCATGTTTATTGCAGCACTATTCACAATAGCCAAAATATGCCCATCAATGTATGAACGGATAAAAAAAATGTGGTATACCTAGATAGATAGATAGATATCCACAATGCAATATTATTCAGCCACAAAAAGAATAAAATCCTCGCCCGGGCGCAGTGGCTCACGCCTGTAATCCTAGCACTTTGGGAGGCCGAGGCGGGTGGATCTCTCAAGGTCAGGAGTTCAAAACCAGCCTGAGCAAGAGCGAGACCCCGTCTCTACTAAAAATACAAAGAAATTAATTGGCCAACTAAAAATATATATAGAAAAAATTAGCCGGGCATGGTGGCACATGCCTGTAGTCCCAGCTACTAGGGAGGCTGAAGCAGGAGGA
>CAUYMX010032667.1:0-19649 GCA_963573855.1 Lepilemur septentrionalis
AGAGTACATACATAGTGCTCCAACTGTACCTACGTACAACCAACACTCCCTTTTAAGTGTACAATTAAATGATTTTCAGTGAATTTACCGAGGTGTACAGTTAATCACATGAATCAGTTTTTGAGGAATTCCTTTCCCCTATTGAGACCCCTAATTCTGCTCCCCCACTATTTTTCAAGCATATCCCACCCCTCCTCAGTGACCCGCCCACGTCGCTCAGACTTGGGTCTACCCCCTACCCCCCAATTGGAAAAAAACTGGAGCGGGAAAAACTTTGAACTCCCCAGTCTGCTCCTCATTTGGCTTTTGATTTCTTTTGCTTTTGGTCTGCTCGTTCCATCAGTCACTGAGATATGGATCTAAATCTCTCACCATAATTATGAATTATGTCTCCTTTCAGTTCTGGGAGTTTTAATAATTTGAGACCATGTTGTTGGGTACAAATGTAAAATGTGTCTTCCTGGTAAACTGAAACTCATATTATTATGAAGTAACCTTTCTATTGATGTTTTTTCTTGATAGTCTACTTTGCTGACACTAACATTCTTGTATTAGTGTTTTCAGGGACTATCTTTTTTATCTCTTTACCTTTATGTGGAGAATTTAATCCATTTACCTTTAATGTCATAATTGGTACACAGTATTTGGGTTTAAATCTACCATCTCACCCTACTTTCTCTATGTCCCTCATGTTGTATATTCTTTTTTCTTTCTTCTGCATTGAGTATCATTCCATTTTTTAACCTCTATTAGCATGTTTTTATGTACTCTTTTACTGATCATTAGATGGTTACCCTAAAGGTTAAGACCTGAATCCTTGTCCTAACAAAATCTAATCTTTGTTAATACTTTTATTGCTTCCTGGTCAGTTAGTACCTTGGAACCTTAAACTCCATTTATCTGCTCTTGACTTACGTGCTGCTGTTATTGCATATTTTTATTCGCTCTATAGTTAAAATCATACAAGATTATATACAGCCAGTATTCAGCTACATTTATAAAGTTAATTACTCTTTCATTGTTTTTCCTTCCTTCCTCTATCTCCGTTCTTCCATCTAGGATCATTTGCCTTGTGCCTAAAAAATATCCGTTATTTCTCTTAGTGCCGATTTGCTGATGAATTTTCTCAGTTCTTGTTTGTCAGAAAATACTTTACTTTCGCTTTTGAAAGATATTTTCCTGAATATTGAATTCTAGATTAGCAGTTATTTTCTTTCAGCCTGTTGAAAATACCATTCTATTGTCTTCTGGTTTCAATTTATTTCTCTTACTGCTATTCCTTTGAAAGTATTATGTTTTCTTCCTCTAGCCACTCTTAAGATTTTTTTTTTCTTTGTTTACCATCAGCTTTACAATACTTAGCCTAGGTATTACAATGTTTGTATTTATTCTTTTGGCTATTGTAATACTTGAATCTATGACTTAAATTTTTTTCATCAGTTTTGGAATATTCTCTGTTATCTCTTCAGATATTGCTACTGTCCCATATTTCCCTCTCCTCTTTATCTGGCACTCCAATTACAAGTATGTTACTCTTTTTTACTGTATCTTCTAGGTTTCCTAAACTCTTTTTGTGCTTTAAATTATGTGTTGGGGTGACTGCTTCATTCTGAATATTTTCCTATTTAGTATTCTTTCTTCAATTATTTCTACTATGCTACTAAGTCTACCAATGAGTTGTTACATTTAAATACTGTATATTTCAGTTCTAGGATTTTCATTTGTTTCTTATAGAGTTTCTAGGTTCACCAAACTTTTCAACCTTGTCGTTTTTCTTTGAATATGTTAAACAGTTATTTTAAATAATGCTGATACCTCATTATCTGGATTCCCTGGGAGTTGATTTCTATAGGCTCATATTTCAGATTTTGATCATATCGCCTTATTTTATTATTGTTTTGTTACATGCCAATCATTGAATATTAAGTATTACCAAGACAACTGGAGACTCAGGATAGTGTCATCTTCCTCTAGAAAGGATTTATGTTTGTTTCTGACATTATTTGTAACTATCTCATCTCACCTTAATCTAATCACAGATTAAGATGATTTGAAAGGAAGGTTCCGTCCCTGTAGACCTGGACTGCTTCCTGTTTCTTCCTTACTCCTAGAATATGATCTTTCTAAGTCCCGATCCCAAGTTTGGGAAGGGTTGCCCATACGCCTCCTCCCTTCTTGGCATGCCCTGAACTCTTATCTTTTATTTAAAAAAGTCTGCTCAAATCCTGAGTATCTAAATTGCCTCTTCTGGAATTAGTGCACTATCTGGAATTAACCTTTTTCAGGATCTCAGCCAGTAGTTCTTTATGGCCTTGTTGGCTCTCTTATGTCTTCAAACAAATGTGGTTTTTTTTCCCCAGCTTTTTTCAGTTCTCAGAGAGAAGGTTGGTTTGAATTATCTACCATTTGTGGAAGCAGAACTCCTCATAATATTTGCTAATTTTAATCTTTTAGTCTCCTACATTTTTATAGCATTTAGCAGTTCCCAAAATCTTTTGTATACATTTGCCCATTTAATAAAGGAGGTATTAATATCCCTAATGTACAGATGAGAAAACTAACTGTTCAAAGAGGGCAGATGACTCAAGCAAGTTCACATAAGCGTGATGACTGAGCTGATACTCAAATTTAAATCTTTTAATTCTTACGTCTAGTTCTTTTCCTACTGTACCACAGGTATAAACTTTTATGTTTTAATGTTTATTGTTCCACTTATCAAAGAAAGAATGTTAATTTATGATTCTCTTTTGCTTTGTTGAAAAATGTCATTCAGCATGATCCCACCTTTCCACTGATAGATTCAAGTTCCCAGAACCAAATTAGAAAACGCATCGTACTTGAAAAATTGAGTAAAGTGTAAGTATGTAACTGCCCTTCCAGTTTTGTAACACGTTTAAGTTAGCTTGTGTTTGTGAGTTCATAATTTATAAGTGTTATCCTTGAATTTTGAATGTTTTGAGAAATAATTTGGAAAGTTTAATTGAATTTCTTTACTTGAAAATTTATATTTTTAAGATATCCTATCCAAGAAATACTGAGTTTTGTATAGAAGACACATCATAAAGAGGAAGGTTGAGATTCTGGGCATAGCAAACCAAACTACCTCACTCCCTCTTAATAATCCAGTGAAGTCAGGGGAAAAATATCAAAGCTAGACCCATTTAAATACTGATTTGTGGTAAATGTGTCACATCAGTTTCACATGTGAACAAGGTGTTAAAAAGTTTTAAAAGTCTATTCACTTACTTAGCATACACATTCATAGAACCATTTCACACTTAGCAGCTTGAGTTTTTGTTCAGCCCAACTTTGCACTTTAGCTTTAAACTTCCCGTGGTGGAAATTATTGTCCTTCTAATTAGCCTAGTCATAAATGACATTTAAAAAGTGCTATCTTGGTTTTTCTTTTGAAAAGAGTTTGAAAGTATTTTTTCCAGAGGTATAAGGGCTGTCTGGGACTTTTCAACCTGCATTTTCTTTTTTTAGCAGAAAACATGGAAAGGTTCTGTCAGTCATTGTTTAAGGTGTTATGAATTTGGAGAGGTTTTACTTTGTAGCAGTTTGAAAATAAAAACATTTTCTGAAAGCTATACCTTGAGCAGCTTAGGTATAAAATATTACTTGATATAATGGAAGATATGATTATTATTTTTACTTTAAAATACAGGTTGATTATCCCTTATCTGAAATGCTTGGGGCCAGATTGGATTTTAGATTTTTTTTTCAGATTTTGGAATATTTGCATTTTACTTACCAGTTGAGGATTCCTAATCTAAAAATCCAAAATCTGAACTCCAGAATCTGAAACTTTTTGAGCACTGACATGATGTTCAAAGGAAATGTTCACTGTAGCATTTCAGATTTTGGATTTTTAGGTTAGGGATGCTCAACCTAAAAATGTATATGTTTTTAAGCCACATTTAAAATCCTCTTTGGTTGGCTTTGTGTCTTGATTGTATTAAAAAATGAATCAAGAAGAAGAACTAACTCCTCTAATCTTCACATTTTAAGTGTTTAAAATATTTATTGAATGCCTGCTGTATGTTAGGTTCTTTATAATCTGTTAGTTTTGCCTTTTATTTGACCTTCATACTTGTACATTTGTTTCTGTTAAATTAGTTCAGAAAACAGAATGAATTGTCACCTATCTGATTCATAGGACAAGAAGATACCAACCTTGACTTTAGCTACATAGGTTTTGAGAGTTGAGATGGATTATCTCTATTGGTATGTATTCAGTAGATAGGGATTTACGTGGGGATAGTTTTCTAGGTTTTTTAGCTATGAGAGTGTACAGTTTAAATTTAAGACCATATAGACATGTCATTGAAGCAGTTCTGCTCCTTCTGGGATTTGGCGGAAACAAAGGATATCAAAAGGAGCCCTGCTAGAAAACTAAATTATTCATATTAGCACAAGAACTAAATTTGAGAAAAGGTGGAATAATTTAAAAGGAAGCACAGGCCAGTCATGGCAGTTTATGCCTATAATCCCAATCCTTTGGGAGGCCAAGGTAGGAGATCACTTGAACCCAGGAGTTCAAGACCAGCCTGGGCAACAGAATCAGACTCCTATCTCTACAAAAAAATTTAAAAATTAGCCAGATGTGGTGGCATGTACCTGTAGTCCTAGCTACTTGGCTGAAGCAGAAGAATCACTTGAGCCCAGGAGTTCAAGGTTACAGTGAGCTATGATTGTGCCATTGCATTCCAGCCTAGGTAACAGAGTGAGACTCTGTCTCTAAAAGAAAAAGAAGCACAAAGAACAATGAAAACAAAACTAATATGGTGGCATGGGGACTCTTTTTGTTTGTTTATAAAAGCTGATGGGGTTTTTTTCCATTATGAAAGTAAGACCTTTTTTGGTTCCTGATTTGAGCAAACCAATTGTAAAAAGACTTTTTTTTCCAGAAAATCAGAAGAAATTAAATATGTACTGCATATTAGATGATACTAAGAAATTGTTCATTTTGTTAGGTATGATAATTGTTATGTAAGAAAATGCCTTTGTATTTAGGGATACAAATGGAAATAGGGGTCAAATGACAAGATATCAGGAGTTTACTTCAAAATATTACTGCAAAAAAAGAAGGAAGGAAAAATGAAACAAATGTAGCAAAATATTACAAGGTTGAATCTGGAAATGGATGTATCGGGTTATTACTAGTCTTTCTATTTTGGAACATGTTTGAAACTTCCATAATAAGACGTTTTAAAAAAAAGTAACACATGCTTATTGCAGAAGATTAGGCAGTAAAAAATAAGAAGGAAGTGAAAATCACCTATAATTCTACCACTCAACAATAACTATTAATATTTTGATCTTTATCCCTGACATATAAATGATATATATGGTGTGTGTGTGTATATATATGTATGTATGTATTCATTCCCTTTAGTTCTCTTTGTTATAGGATAAACGTAGAAGGAATGAAATATGTTTGATATATAGATAATTTCCTTAGGATAAATTTTTTTCATAGAAAAACCATTGGATCAAAGAGTATCCACATTTAAACTGTTAATATATATTGTCAAATTGCTCCCTAAGAAGGTTGTACCAATTTTTCACACCCACCATGAGGATTTACTAAGGAGAAATATACCACGCTCTCACATAGGACCATTTTGGGGGCAGTTCCTCTGGCCTTGTGTTCTTTGCCTCTTAGTCTAATATTTGAAAATAAATAGTTAAGAAAAACTTGGGACAAGAATGTAGATACAGGCCAAAATGATTTTGAATTTTAGAGCTTCACACTCAGTAACACAGACTATAAAGTGGATTGTGGGATATGATTTCTCCCCAGTCAAAACCAAGCTTAACTGTTTAAAAGCGTGACTGCTTCCACCTAAGTGCCATTATTACCTATGGAAAATCCAGACCTAGGCATAACCCCCCAAAATGTTTATATGTAATTATTTTTTAATAAATGTACTTTTTTATTTCAGATTGCCTGGACTTTGGGGTCCTCTTCAGATTACATTGGGAGATATTCATATACAACTTAAAAATCTTGTCCAAACTTTCAGGTTAGTGGTAATATTATTTTCCTTCTCAGTTATTTTGACTTACTGATTGCCTTGTTGAACCCATAGACAGACTAAGGCTCAAAGTAAGTAAGTGACTTACCTTCGGTGTCCTAAATCTAAATACAGTGCTCTATTTTTTCCTCTGCTAAACAATATTACTTTTATCTTCCACTGAATGCAACTCCTTATTTGCTCAAACCTTGCTTTACTTCACTTTAAATAGTTTATTTATGGGATAGCCTAAAATTGAGAAGGAAAATTACATCTGTTGACACAAAGCCAGTAACACTGTGGATTTTGGTGAAATAATGAATATATATCAGATGACCAGCACTGTGCTAGGCTCTGTGGGAAATACAAAGGAAGTGTAATGCTCACCCTGAAGGAAGGACTTTCCTGTGTGAAGATGAGGTCAGTACAGTGAACAGTACAAAATAGTGGGTAATTTAATATTGAATTACATGGAACAGACTTCAAGTGCTAAGACCTACAAAGAAAAGGAGAAGGAGAATTGCCATCGATTGTGAGTAGAACAGTCGAGATTTTTCTAACACTATCAAGGTAAAAATACTGAGGCTAAGACTAGGTTCTCTGTACCAAGAAGCATAGAGACAGGCCTCTAAATACCTAATTAGTGGAAGTGTATTAAGTACACATTTTGGCCAAATGCCAATGACCAAATATTAAAGTCAACATTTGCCTGTGGCTGAAGCTAGATAGCACCACAAAGATAAACTCCTAGAGTAGAAGAATCATTTCATCCAAGAAATTTATCATTATTATAGTTTATTGATGTCAACAGTAGTCAGATTTTGAAAGTGTAAAATTATAGTACAGGAATAGTTTCTTGGCACTATCAGCTGTTTTATTTCTCTTGCAGTTACTATACTGTACATTGGTAATACCAAATAGACAGTCACTTTCAACTGGCACATTAGAAACATCACTAACCCTTTTGTGTACCAAAGAGTAGTTCAGGAAAAAGTTTTTCAATAAGGTTTTTACTAAATGGAACTCTGTATCTAGAATTCATAGTTCAAGCAAACCTCAAAAATTCTGAAATTTTGAAATTGAGCTGACAGCTGCTGGAAAAGGTCATTTGTAATACTTTACATTAAAATATTTAACCTTGATAACCTCAAAACTATAGGATTTGTCTTAAAACATTCTAGAGTCTTGTTGTAAAGTCTGACTAAACCAAATGTATTTGAAGTAAGTCAGTTTTCTCTAGAAGTTTTGTCTTAACACTGTTTTATTATATCTTGATTAGAGATTATATTTGGATTATTGCATATCTTTATATAATTTAGGAATTTGTCCAACTCATATTTTGAGGTGATACTGTTTTTAACTCATCATCACAGATATGAAGAATTCCCCAATAAAACTTTTTCTTGAAAGATTTAAGATTTAGGTGGAAGTAAATAAAATTTAAATACAGCTAGTAAAGGTTATTTTCTTTAATGCTATAAAAGTGCTAGTAGATAATACAGTTTGGCAAAAATTGAGTTCTGATAAAATCTCTCTTCTGCCTTACATTATTTAAATTTTTATAAACATTTTCCCAAGATATGTTCTTGCAAAAGTAATCTATTTAATGTATTCAATATTTGTATTAACTGTTAATCTATTTTCACAAATGATTGAAAGTTATTACTAATGGTTTTATACATAAAATTAACAGTTTTCAACAAGCATAATTAGTTGCAGCATTTTATTCTTTATTTGGTAAAACAAGCATATAGGATATTTTCACTTCTTTTCATCTAGGATGTATATACTTAAAAGTGAATATTTAGGTAATGATAAATCACTGACCATCCCTGCCTCTTGGTTCTCCTGCTTGCTCCCTTCTGCAGCCAGTCAGTAATTTTAGAACTTTCACTGAGTGGAGACAGGTAATCATGAAATTTCTGTTGTAGTGGTACTTCCCAGTTGGGATTTTTTTCCCCTACTTTAAAGGACCTCTTTATTTTTCCACTATAGATCACAAATAAAATTGTCTGTTAAGTAGTAACTAATTTGTTCTCATTTTTTAAAATTATTATTATTGAAAAATAACACTTAACTGCCAATGAGAACTTCTGTTCAGCACTTTGGTACCTGATGTTATATCAAGTTGTTATAATTTCAGTGGAAATGAAACGATGGTTTAGTTAGATTGTGCCACCTTACTATGGATAAATTTTCTTCTCCCTTTGGAATTACTTATGTATCAAATTATATTGTAGAAAGTAACTGCAGGATTTCCCCATTATTATTTTCAGATGCCCTAGAAATGTGAGTGTTCCATGTTGGAAACCACTGCCAAATCTGTTATTTTTGGTCTTTTGAAGCAGCCCTGGTAATAATGTCTGGTCCATGTCAATACATGTAGTCAGTACACGACTGTGTGCCAGGCTATAGCTGGCACTTTACATGTTTAATTTCTGAAAAATAGTGGTATCCTCATTTTACAGATGAGGGATGAGAGGTTAAGTGACCTTTCTCAAATCATACAACTAGTAGTTGGGTTTTGATCCCCTAGTCTAACTCCAGAGCCCATGCTTTTTTACCACGTTACATTGCCTCTTCTCTTGGTAGATGAAAAGACTGTTGACCGTAAAAGCAGTATAGATTTAGGTTTTTACAATAGTCTACTCATGTTTCAGACAAAGTCCCTTGCTTAGATAAAGAAAGTCAGTGTCCTCTGTACTTAACTCTCCATCTGGTCACTTTGTTACTAAACTAGACAATTAAAACTTCTTTAAAACCAGAAATCTAGAGTAGCTTTGAAGAAAACTTTACACTTGCATCTTCTGTAACTATTACTATGTTGAGAGCTGTCACTCTGTTCTTACCGTCTTTAAAAATGTTTAACTGTGGCATAGCTCCTTTGAAAATAAATGTTCTGTCACCAAAACATCAATTTGGCCAACTCAGTTACAAAGTAAGCCAACTTAATTACATTAAATTGAGCTTTGGGGTAAAAATGAAGAAACATGGAACCATATCTCACCTGTTTCATTAGATGAAGCTAGACTGTGATTTGCCCTCATGGTACTTAGTAGTTAAAGCCAGGCCTGTTAATTCTCAGGCCAGTGTTTCCCCTCCCCACCCCCGTGCCACATTGCCTTTTTCTATACTACTTTTTTCCTATAACTTAATAACTTTTTCACAGGCAAATGGGTTTACTCGTTTACTCCACAAATATTTATGAAGTTCTGCTGAGTGTCAGGCCCTACACAGACACTGGGATTTAATCCCTGCTTTGAGCATTTTACCAGCTACTGTGGATAACAGTTATTAAACAGTTACACGTATACTATTGTATACTTGGAATTTGCTAAGGGAGTAGGTCTTAAGTTTTCTTACCACATATACATACACAAAAAAGGTAAACTATGTGAGGTGATGTGTTAATTAGCTTGATTGTGGTAATCACTTCACAGTGTATATGTATATCAAATCATCACATTATACAACTTAAATCTATATAATTTTCAGCTGTCAATTATACCTCAATAAAGGTGGAAGAAAATAGTTACAAGTGTAATAAATTTTACAAAAGGATAATATAGGTAGTTATGGAAGCTTACAATAGGGAATTCACCTTGTCAGGTGGGGAAGAATTGTATCATCAGGGACACTTTCCCTGAAGAAATAACATTAAAACTGAGACATGTAAATTGTATCTGCCATTCTCTGAAATGGCAGGTTACTGATGCCAGCAGTCCAAACATTTGTATGCATTTCCTCACATGCATATCAAAGGACCATCTGGTAGTATATTCAATGTACTTTGAAGAGTACAGCAAATCAAGAACCAATAGTCTCTCTAGACAAAACAAAAACAAAAACAAAAAAAAACAGACCTGGACATTTCTATCAGGAGAACTTTAAAGATCCAATGGGCCTAATGGGATTGTTATTAAAAGGTTTTATTTATTTATTATTCTTTAAATCTACCATGGGTTGTCTCAGTACTCATTAGTATCAAAAATGTAAGGGAAAAAAAAAGGTCATTTCACTTATCACCTCAAATGAATGCTCCACTTAAAAGGATTCTGTTACGTATGAAACTAAGCCTCATTGCAACACCTAAGCTAGCCAAGACAAGAATCCCATTGTTCAGTCCTGTAAGAAGTAGCTAACACTGCAGATGTGAGGAGACATTCAAATGTCCTCTTCCTCTTATAAAATATTTTATCAGCTTTTTCTGTCATTCCCATTATGTGACTGTAAGTCCCTTCCAGCTACTTTCTGCATTATTTACATTAAATTAAAACAAAGATTAGATGAAATGAAATTATATGATATCTGAGATTTGCTTCAAAATTATTTAGGTTGGGGTAGTGCTGAATATGGGGCTGTATAGATGAAACATGATTGATCAGGAGTTCATAATTGTCAAAGTTGTGATGAGTACATAGGAGTTTATTTGCTCTCTACTTCTATATATATGTTTGAAATTTAATAAAAAATTTGAGGAAAATAAGCCAAAAAGTTACATGCATTATTTGGTAGGGATGTTATAAATTTCTGTTCCAAAAACCTTGGTGTTAATTAAGTTATTTTTGAAAACCTTTACTGTTTAGTACCTGCAGGTCAAAGTCTATAGCTTTGATTTAAAAATTACCTAAATTGGCTTTACTGCCTTTTAGAAAAATGTCAGTTGCTTAGAATACAAAATGACCTCTGGTAAGATAACTGATTTGCAGTCTTAAGATTACAACAGGACAACTTCAGCAGGTCTGCAACTAATTGTAGGTTAGGGCTTCCAGGTGAAGCCTCTGGAAAAAAATACCATGTTGATGACTGTGATTAGAGTGTTGAGAAATCTTTACAGTCAATAGTGATAGTGGGAGAGAGTTGATGTAAATAACCATATCCGTCTCTTTGAAATGGTAGTCAGTAATAGGAACTTGTAGAACAATGATTCTCAAGCCAGTTGTGCATCAGAATTATGTAGGGAGCTTTTAACAACTACGGATGCCTGGCTCCACCCTTAAAGATCGAGTTTCATTTGGCTAAAATTGGGCTCAGACGTTAGTATTTTTTAAAAGCCACCTAGGTAATTCTAATGTGTTGCCAGAGTTGGGAGCCTATTTTAGGACCTAAATTAAAGCAGCTTTTTCAGCTCGTTGTAGACTCTTTCCCCAGTGCATAGTGCTGTCGCTTCCACTGCAGTGCATCAGAAGTGTGTTATCTAGTAGAATGTTACATTGATTTACCTGTCATAGTGTAAAGTGGGTTCCATCAGAAGCTGCTTGATAATGATTCACTGTCATCAGTGTTGAATCAAGATATCTTTCTAAATCAGATTTGGATTAAAATTTATTTTTTACTTTTTATTAAGGTAAAAAATATATAATTTACCATTTTTACCATTTAAAATATATAATTTACCATTTTACCATTCTTTCCTGCCCCCTTGCCCTCACACACACACTTCGTCTCCCAACCTCCCTCCCTTTCCTGGCCAGTCTACTCGCTATCTTCATAAGATCCACTTTCTTAGCTTCCACAAGTTAGTGAGAACATGCAATATTTGTCTTTCTGTGCCTGGCTTATTTCACTTAATATAATGGCCTTCAGGTTCATCCATGTTGCTGGAAATGACAGGATTTCATTCTTATTTATGGCTGAATAATATTCTATTGTGTATATATACCACACTTTCTTTATCCATTCATCCGTTCATGGGCACTTAGGTTGATTCCGTATTTTGGCTATTGTGAATAGTGCTGCAGTGAAAGTGGGAGTACAGCTATCTTTTCAATACCTCATTTCCTTTCTTTTGGATATACACCTACTAGTGGAATTGCTGGGTCATATGGTAGTTCTATTTTTAGTTTTTTGAGGAACCTCCATACTGTTGTCCATAGCAGCTAAACTCCGTTTACATTCCCACCAACAGTGCACTAGGGTTCTGTTAGGTTTGCTCTCAGCTCCAGACCTGACAGTTTCCTATTTCTCTACATCTTTACCAGCATCTGTTTTTACCTGTTTTTTTGATATAAGCCATTTTAAGTGAGTGACATGATGCCACATTGTGGTTTTGATGTGCATTTCTCTGATGACCACTGATGTTGAGCATTTTTTATATACCTATTGGCCATTTATATGTCTTCTTTTGGGAAATGTCTGTTCAGATCTTTTGCCCATTTTATAATCAAATTATTTGGTTTTTTGGGTTTTTTTGTTTTTTTGTTTTTTTTTTTTTTGCTGTTGAGTTGTTTGAGCTCCTTATATATTCTGGTTATAATACCTTGTCAGGTAGATAGTTTGCAAATATTTTCTGTCATTCTGTGGGTTGTCTCTTTGTTGATTATTTCCTTTGCTGTGCACAAGCTTTTTAGCTTGATATAATCCCAGTTGTTTATTTTTGCTTTGGTTGCCTGTGCTTTTAAGATTTTACACAAAAAGTCTTTTGCCTGGACCAATGTCCTGAAGCATTTCCCAAAGGTTTTCTTCTCGGAGTTTCATAGTTTCTGGACTTAGATGTTAGTTTCTAATCCATTTTAATTTGATTTTTGTGTATGGTGAGAGATAGGGGCCTAGTTTCATTTTTCTGTATATGGTTACCCAATTTTCCTAGCACTGTTTATTAAAAAGACCGTCCTTTCCCCACTGTATGTTCTTGGTGCCCTTGTCAAAGATGAGTTGGTTGTAAATTCGTGGATTTATGTGTGGGTTCTCTATTCTGTTCCATTGGTCTGTATGTCTTTTTTTATGCCAGTATCATGAAGTTTTGGTAACTACAGCTTTGTAATAAATTTTGAAGTCAGGTATTGTGATGCTTCCAACTTTGTTCTTTTTGCTCACGATTGCTTTGGCTATTTAGAGTCTTTTGTGGTTCCATATACATTTTAGGATATTTCTTTTGTTTCTGTTAAGAATGCCATTGGTATTTTGCATTGAATCTGTAAATTGCTTTGGGTAGTGTTGTCATCTTAACGATTCTACTTTATCCAATCCATGAGCATGGAGTATCTTTCCTTTTTTTGTGTGTCCTCTTCCATTTCTTTCATCTGAGTTTTATAATTTTCCCTGTATAGATCTTTCCTTTCTTTGATTAGATTGATTTCTAGGTATTTTACTTTTTTTTTTTTTTTTTTTTTTGAGACAGAGTCTTACTCTCTTGCCCCCGCTAGAGTGACGTGGCATCAGCCTAGCTCACAGCAACCTCAAACTCTTGGGCTCAAGCAATCCTTCTGCCTCAGCTTCCTGAGTACCTGGGACTACAGGCATGCGCCACCATGCCCGGCTAACTTTTTTCTACATATTTGTAGTTGGCCAATTAATTTCTTTTTTTTTTTTTTTTTTTTTAGTACAGACGGGGTTTCACTCTTGCTCAGGGTGGTTTTGAACTCCTGACCTTGATCGATTCTCCCGCCTCGGCCTGCCAGAGTGCTAGGATTACAGGTGTGAGCCACCACGCCCAGCCTTTTGTGGCTTTTTAAATGAAATCAGTTCCTTGATTTCTTTTTCAGATTGTTTGCTGTTGACGTATACAAATGCTACTGATTTTTGTATGGTGATTTTGTATGTGACTTTACTGAATTTGTTTGTCAGTTCTAATAGTTTTTTGGTGGAGTCTTTAGGGTTTTCTCTATATAGGATCATGTTGTGTGCAAACAAGGCTAATTTGACTTCTTCCTCTCTGATTTAGATACCCTTTATTTCTTCTCTTGCCTAACTCCTCTGGCCTAACATTGTATTTTACACAAAAGTCCATATTAAATTTCATCAGTGATGAATCAAGGTATTTTTCCAAATGTGTATGAATTCCTATTATGTTTCAAAAATGTGCTTTTTTAAATGTTTTCTATCAGGTATTACTATTTTCATTTTTGAATTATCACTCAAGTTATCACTCAGACAGTAGTAAGTATATTCATTTAGCATCTGTGCTGGAAATTACTATTTTGGTCAAGCTGGTTTCAAATTCCTGGCTTCAAGTCATCCTCCTGTCTTGGCCTCCCAAAGTTCTGTGATTACAGGCATGAGCCACCAAACCCGGCCACTTACCCTCATTTGAGCTCCTTTGGTTATCTGCTATATTCTGTTTTATTTGCTATAGGTACATCAGTGAATAAAACAGACAAAAAATTCCCTCCATTCATGAAAGTTATATTCTAAAAGAATATATAAAATTTTTTAAAACATACTATGTATGTTATTATGTGTTGATATATGCCTTTTTCCCCTTCCCAGTCCATTCTCCATTTCTCACTAGAAACAGGGAAATGAGATGGTACTAAGGAACGAGAAAGTTGCAATTTTAAATGTGAAAATATGTCAGAGGGAACAGCAGGTGTAAAGGCTCTGAATCTAAAGCCAGAACAGGCCTGATGTATTCATAGACTATTTAGGTGGTTGGTGAGGCAGGAGAAATGAGCAGAAGCAAGAGTAGAAAGAGATATGAGCAGAGAAATATGGGGTAGGGTATGGGTATGGTATAGATGGTATAAGTCTTATAACCATGGTGGTTCTTTGGCTTTTAGTGAGTAAGATTGAGAGCAATCGCTGGGTTCTGAACAGAGGATTAAGATGATATAACATACATTTTTAAATAGCCTCACTTTGTCTGCTGAGTTGAGGATTATGACAGGTAGTCAGAGGCAGGGAGACCATTAAGGAGGTTATTTTGGTAATCTAGGCAAGAAATGGTATGTGGACAAAAGAGAAAGCAGTGGAGATAGTAAGTGATGAGATTCTATTTTGAAAGTAGAATCATCAGGATTTGATCGCAAGTTGAACATGAGACATAAAAACAGTCAAGTTTAACCACAAGATTTTTGGCCTGAGCAACTGGATTCTGGAAGGATAGGGTAAACCATTTACTGAGATGAGGATATCCACAGAAGGACCTGGTTTTGGGAGGAAGATGAAGAACTCAATTTTGGCTGTACTAAGTTTTGAGATGCCAAAGGGACCATTAAATATAGATGTCTGAAAATTCAAGGCAGAGGTCTAGGCTAGAGATAATAAATTTGAGAGTTGTCAGCATAGATTATCTAATATTTAAAGTTATGAGATTGGATAACATCACCAAGGAAAAAACCTTGATGGAGGAGAGAAGAGACCTAAGGGCAGAGGCCCTGGGACACTCCAATATTAAAAGGTCTGAGAAGGAGAGTGCCAATTTGGGGGTTGGGGGTACCAAGCAAGGGAAAACTAAGCAAAGAAAATATTCCATAGAGAAGGGAATGAGTAACTGTGTCAAATGCTACTGATTAAGATGACTGAAAAAATGTAGTTGGATTTGGCAATATAGATGTCTTTTGTACGTTTAATCCTCACAAGAACCATACCATAAGGTAGGTAGTATTATTGTCCTTACTTTGCCAAATTAAAAAAAAGTTTTACAACCATCAAATAACATGTCCAAGGTTAAACACTACTAAGAATAGATCTGGGTATGGGTATTATCTGTCAGACTTTTAACTATATTCCCTTTGTGTATTCTCTAGGCTTTTTTTTAATTTTGAAAAACATTTTAATCTATGGGGGAAATTCAGATTAATGTAACAAAATATACCCTCCACTCAGAATTAATTGATTTTAATATGTTCTAAAATTTGATTCAGATGTACATTTTTAAATAAAAGAAAACATAGGTTAATTAATTCACTCAAAATATATTAATTGAATGCCTACTAACTGCCAGGCACTTGTTCTGGGCACCTGGAATAAATAGGTGAAGAACACAAAGATTCCTGCCCTTAGACAAGAGAAAATGGGTAATACACAGTAATTATGTTAGAAAATAATAAATGGTAGGGAAAAAGAAAAGAAAAACATGTAAGGGGGTCAGGAGTCTTGGGCTGGGAGGTAGAGGGCAAGTTGCACTTTTTAATGGGGTGGCCCAAATAGGCCTCATTACAAAGATGACAGAAGGCAACTTATCTGGTGTAAGATACTTTCAGACAGCTGGAATAGCCAGTGCAAAGGAGGAGGAAGACATGAAGTCTCCGTTACACCAATTCTCAATCTATTCTCCTTTCCTTGTCAGAGGCAACTGATACTATTAAGTATGTGTATATCCTTCCAGTCTTTGTTTTTATATTTTTACTGCGTATATACACACACACATAAATAGTATTTAGTATTGTCTGTTCCTGATTTATATAAAATACCATGCTCACTTTCTTTCATTCAAAATTATGAGCAAAATATGTAAATCTAATTCATTTTAACTATTAGTATTTAGTATATTAGCTATTTAGTATTTTATAAACATGCCACAATTTATTTTTCCCCTATTATAAGCAGTGTTGCATTAACAGTCTTCATACACATTTCCTCATACATAAGTAAGAGAGGTTTTTTTGTTTGTTTTTTGAGACAGTCTTGTTCTGTTGCCCACGCTAGAGTGCCGTGGCGTCAGCCTAGCTCACAGCAACCTCAAACTCTTGGGCTCAAACCATCCTCCTGCCTCATCCTCCTGAGTAGGTGGGACTACATGCATGCGCCCGATGCCTGGCTAATTTTTCTACTTTTTAGTAGAGGCAGGGTCTCGCTCTTGCTCAGGTCGGTCTCAAACTCCTGACCTCAAGTGATCCTCCTGCCTCAGCCTCCAGAGTGCTAGGATTACCAGCGTGAGTCTCTGCGGCCAGCCAGTGACTGTTTTGGAGCTTTATATCTAGAAGTAGAAAAGCTGGGCTGTTCGTATGCATTTTCAGCTTTATTAGATACTGCCAAATTGTCTTTCAGTTGCTCACAACAACAGTGTGTTAAAGGTACTATTTCTTCCTGTCCTCACCAATCCTTGGTATTGTCAGTCTTTTATTTTGGCCAGTCTGATGATGTTGTTTTTATGTTAATTTCCCAGATTACTAGTGAGATTGAGCTCCTTTTCAAAGTTTATTGGCCATTTAAGCTTTCCTCCTTGATAAATTGCTGGCTCGTATTCTTTGTGATTTATTTATTGGATGATATTTTCTTATATCATTTTTTAATGTTTTCGGAGAAACTAAGATAACTACAGAGTATTCTGTTGCCTTCAGTGGCTAAGTGATAGAATTTACCTCTGATTTTTTAAAACTTAAGTTTTCTTTAATAAAGACCTAGTCTTATAATTTTTAAGCCAACTCTTCATTTCTATAAATTATGGATTATAACATCCCTTAATTGCCTGCTGCCAGCCTAGCACAGAAAGGTTCAAAACATGAAGTAAAATTAAAATCAGAAATTGCATACGTTAAGCCAGGCACAGTGGTATGTGCCTGTATGTAGTCCCAGTTACTCAGGAGGCTGAGGCAGGAGGATCATTTGAGCCCAGGAGTTAAAGGCTGTAGTATGCTATGACTGCACATGTGAATAACCACTGCACCTCAGGCTGGGCAACCTAGTGAGACCCTGGGTCTCAAAAAAAAAATATTGCTTATCTTGTTAGCTTTAATAAAGGGTTTGATTAGGAGAAAGCATAGAGTATGTTGGCGGGGGCATAACATCTTCTATGTGTGTGTGTGTTTTAATAAACCATGCAATTTAATTTCCCACATTGTTCCTATATTCTCATCTAGTAATATTATAATAAAAGTGGGGCTGGCACGCTTCCTTTTTGAGATGGTAATTGTCAGATACTGAATATCAAACCACATTATTATACTACTGACTCTTTCCTGTCAAATATAACAAATATTTTTAAAAATAGTGCTCCTTTGACACATAATATTATAAATCTGATTTTATCTAGAAATAGAAGATTTATTTACTTAAATGTAACAATCCTTGGGTAAATTTTATCTTACTATCTTTCAGATTAACAAATAGAAATATTATACACAAACCTGCAGAGTGGACTTTAATTGCCATGGTGTTGCTGTCATTGTAAGTACTCTCTCAGATTTTAACTCTAAACACTAAATATGAAGAATTTTGATTTGAGAAAGACAAAGTTATTTCACTGATTTTGTAAACCGCCACATAAAATATCGTATCTCTATTTTATGCCTTATTTTCCTTCATGGTAAAATAATTTTTATGTAAAGTGACATGCCATATTTTGATAAACTAATCATTCTCTTTATATTTTTTGCCATCTTTTCTTCTGAGGACCTGTTCTTCACAAACACTGTTATCTTCTTTTGAAAGAGAACATTCTCATGTTAGATGCATACAGAATAGTCCTTTAGTTTCATTTTTAATAGTCCATTTTGTTAACATTGAATGGGCTTCATTATTCTATATCTGTTATTTTTACATATGTTGTGCTGTTTTATTTGTCTTCAATGTACTTTATCAATCAGAAAAATTTAATTTTCAAATTAATGTACATTTTAAAATCAGATTTAAAGGAACGATGCTTACTATACAAGCATATATGAAACATTTAATACTCATTCACCTTTTAAGAAACCACTAGTGGCTTCTAAGGCTGTTTTTCAATAGGGTTTAAACTATTTAATAAGTATAGTGTTTTTCAGCTTGAATTGCAAAAGTCTTCTTTTGAGGACCATTCATTACTGCATTACTGTTGCTGTTTGGCACTTGTTAGGTCATTGAAGCCCATAGGACATTGAAAACTTACCAGATAACTCACAGGTCAAAAAGTATTATGGGTCAACCTCATAGCATCTTCCACCCTGCTTTCTCTTTCTTTGATATTACTTCAGTCTGACATGTTATTCTGGCTTTACTGTCCCAAGGAAAGCTGTGCTGAGAAGCATTAGAGTAGGCTTCAGTGAGCCAGCATCTGTGTCACCCAACCAGATACAACTCACATGATTCATTAAATCATAACACAGAAAATAACTTTACTTGAATGCCCTGATATAAATTTTTTATCAACTGTAAGAACAAATCTTTTGTCATTTCTTCTATTCAGTGTTCCAGCTGAATTGGTAATTTGTAAAACAGATCTTATTAATTTTTTAGAAAGTTCTTTCTATTTTATGAAATTTGTAAATATTTTGGTCACTGGCAAAGAAAATGTATCTCTGCTCACCCACCATATCATAGACCTGCTAATAAACCCTCATAGACAACTGTTTAACTTGTACTTCAGCAATTTATTATACTAAAGGGGAAGTAACTTTTTTGGTTGACAAGTCAGAGGCCTTGGCCCAGTAATCTCAGAATCTTGCTTTCTAAGCCAATGACTGGAAATATTATCTTCAAGAGCAGCTGCTTACTGAGGACACGTAAATCCTGCTTTTTTTGTATTAAACCCATATCATGTCTTGTCTAAAATGTATAGCAAAGAACCAAAAAAAGGTAAAATTAAATAATAAAGGCTACCATTAAAATTTCATATGATTATTCATACAAAAATAAACCTCTAGTGTTTGATTTTAATAGAGGCACCCATGTAGCATAAAATATTGAAAGCTCTGCTTGTCCTTTTAAGCACTATTTTACTTCCCTAACTTTAGATATAATGCAGGGAACCTCTTATTTCAAGGATCAGTGACCCATAAAAATAGTAACTTAATTAAATTCAAGGAACAGTTTGCACACATCTTGGGAATACTGTATGTTTCACATTGTATAATCAATCTTGAAGTTGTAGTAGTAAACACTATTTCCTTTTGTAATTTGCCTTGTATTCTTCTCTTTATGATCTAACTCCTAGAGCTAGATCTAACCTTCTTTCTCTTAGTCTTTGGTTCCTTTTTTTTTTTTTTTTTT
>CAUYMX010032668.1:0-20295 GCA_963573855.1 Lepilemur septentrionalis
TTGGGCCCCACTGTAGAATAAAGCACAGGGTAATAATGCAAGCATCAGTTAAAAATAAAATGGTAGGGGTGACAATCTGAAGTCAAAACCATGATGATCTAATCAGACAAGTAATAAGTCAAAAAAAGAACTATTGAAAAATGAATTTTCATTCAATACTGTTAAGGAAGACAAAACCATTATCAAGACAATTAAAAACAAAGTAACCAAACATGAAGAAAAAACTTTAGAATTTTCAGTGACATTTAAAATCATGAGTTAATCTTTTATTAAAATTTACTCAACTTCATGAGACATTTTTAGAAGCAGCTTTTGAGATTTAAAGAATAGCTTTCTGAGTACAGATACCATTTTTCAATTTGGTTTACTACTGTACCCTAAGAGCTTAAAAAATCTGTGGCATGCAATAGACGATCAGTGTATTTATTAAATGAATAAATACATGTAATTAAGAGAGAAAAAGAAAGATTCCACATGCCATTAGGAAATACCTTACTTTTGCAGTTATGGTAAATATAACTAACACTGTATTTGGCAAACAATATGGCAATAAACTAAAATGCATTCCTTTGCCAGCAAATACTACTGGAAAGCCCAGAGAAAATACTGCTGATCATTTGAAAAAACAAATACTGGAGGAAACATGGGGCGTTTGCTGTATAGCTGCCTCAAAGTATAGATGACTCTATCATGTCTCAGTTTATGGTGTTTATGAGTCTCTGTTTCAATTAAAGAACATAAAAAAACCTCCTTTGTGACCCATAAAAAAGCAAGTATCAAATAAGATATTTTTTATAGATTATCTGACTTCTTTGAAACAATTCTTTTCTGGAAAATCTGGGTAAGTGTAGCTGCTTTCACTGGACTTGATAAAAGGATTCTGGGGGAGAAACACAAAATAAGAACCGTAAGTGAAATTTATTTCCTGCAACATTCATAAGCAGAAACATTGCAGTAAAGAAGTTGAAGCTAGATATGACCACAGTGCTACGTGCTGTCATTGATGTGGTTAATTTTTTCTTTTTAAAGTAAGATTTTTAAATATTACATCTTTACAGTGTTTGTAATGAAATGAAGAGTGACCATGAAAGTAAATTTAACCACATGGAAGTTTGTTCTTGATTCTGAGGCAATTTACCAAAAAAAGATGTAAAGCTAAAAGATAAGTTATACTTTATTCTTTTACAAACATTCAAATGCTCCAGATTTGATGACCTTTTATATGATAACAAGTGGCTCTCTTCAGTACATCCCTTAAAAGATATTTTAAAAATATACACTCTTAATCAGTCCCTTCAACATAAAGGTGGTAGTTTAATTGTGAATGAGAAAGTAACTGCTTTTCAAAAGATACTCATGTTATGAAAAGAGCATTTTGAAAGATGGCATTTGGAAAGGTTATAATTGTTATGTGATTTTGTTGCTAAAAATGGTCTAAACATTCTGTCAGCATACTTAACATTGGAAAAAATATTCTGACAAATTGAAGCATATTACACATGTTCAAAACAATTTTTTAAAAATAAGAATGTAACACTTTCCAACTAATTTATAGCAATAAATACTTGAATTTGGGGAGTGTAAAAATTTACTAGCTAAATATCCAGAGAAAATTTGCCTAATTGAAGGGTGAGATTGAAAGACATGTCATATTTTAGTAAGTGTGGGGAGCTTTTCCATTTACATCTACATACTTTGCGAGGTGGGTTTTTTATGTCACACAACCAAATATTGACATAAGCTTGAAATTAAAATCAGATATTTTAATTGTATCTCTGAGTGTTAAATCTGGATTTTCATAGATAATGAAGCATTGTAATCACAATTGCTCTCACTAAAAAGTAATATATACTGTATTTTAGTGAAGTTAAATTAGTTTTTCATCACTAAAGTAAAATATTAACATATTAATAAAATATTAAGACATTAATTTATATAAGACTTCAATAAATTGAAGATACATGTTGTTACTTCTGGGGGAAACCCTGAAATGTTAGAATAAGAATATATATTTAACAAGCTACATATATTGAGGGGAAAGTATAGAATGATATAAAATATATAATTAACTTCAAATAAGGCGAGAAAGAGAGAAAGAATGTTGTAAAGCAAGGGGAAGAAATAGAAAGCAAATAGTAAGATGGATAAATTTAAACACATATATATCAATAATTTTATTAAATGTATATGGATGAATACCCCCATATTGACTGGCTGAATAAAAAGCAAAATGCAAATATGCTACTTTATAAGAAATAGACTTAAAATATAAGACTATACAAGGAAGGGACACAAAAATGGGACAATTTTAAATTTATATGCATTATTGCAAATTTCTATGCAAAGTATTGTCTCTATGTCTCAGTCTTTTGGTCTCTGTGTGTGTCTCTCCTTTTATTTATATATCTCTATCTCTCTATATCATCTATCTATCTATCAAAGACAAATTTTCAAACATAGGAGGAAATTTTAACATGTGTATCTCAGTAACTGAAAAGATAAAAAGGCAATAGTCAGTAAGAATATAGAAGATTTGAACAACATGTATGACCTGATACTCATACGTAGAATCCTATGCCTACAAACAACAGAATATACATTCTATTCATGTGCATATAAGTCGCTTACAGGGCTATACATCAAGTCTTAACAAATTTAAAAGGATTTAAAACATTTAAATTCCATAGTATAATTAAACTAGCCATAAATAATAAAAAGATAAGATACCCATATGTTAAACAAACACTTTGAAATTATGATGGATCAAAAAGGAAATCACAATGTAAACTAGAAAATATTTTAAAATGAAGGATAATTAAAGTGTTGTATCAGAACTTGTGGAATGCAGGCAAAGCCATGTGTAGAGAGAATGTATAGTCTTAAATGCCTATATTAGAAAAGAAAGATGGCTAGAGATGAATTATCTAAGAGTATTCTCTCAAGAAGTCAGCAAACGAATGGCAAATTAAACTAAAATTTACTGAGGGGGAAAAATAAAGGCAAATTCAGAAACAAATGAAATAGGAAATTAATGAATAGAGTAAATCACAAAGCCAATTTATTTATGTAGAGATTAGTAAAATTCATAAGCCCCTGCCAAGTTTTCCAACTATCAAGAGACATGGCAATATTAGTTATAAAAAATGGTGTATCATCATACAACTTAATGCAGTAAATTTGAAAATTGTGATATAATGGACAAATCTGTTGAAACACAACCTACCAAAACTGACACTAAAGGAAACAGAAAATTCTGCATACTGTTTTATTTATTCAAAAAACATTGAAGAATATGGAAGACCTCAATAAATGGAGGAATATACTGTGTTCATGGATTGGGAAACTCATTATTATAAAGATGTCAGTTTCTCAAGAGTTGATCTATAGATTCAAGACTGTATCTGTCAAAACCCAGTATCCTTTTCTTTTTAATGTGTGCTTGTATATTACTTAATTAATTAATCGAATTCTAAAATTTTAGTGGAAACGCAAAGGACCAAGAATAGCAAGGACAATCTTGAGTAGAGTGGTATAATTTTACCTTATGCAAAGACTTATAATAAAGCTATGGTAATCAAGACAGTGTGATATTATTGGCACACAGATATATAATAATCTAATGGATTTCAGTGGAGTCTAGACTCAGACCCATGAATACTTAATTTATTACAGTTTATACTTAAGGTCTGTAGGGAAAGAACAATTTCATATTCAATAAATGGTACTTTGTCAGTTGTATATTCATATGAAAAATAGAAAGCCTAACTTCTACCTCATACCAATACAAAAGCCAATCTAGGTGGATAGTAGATAAATGGTTAAATAGTAATGCTCCTAGAAGGTAATTTAGAACAATATCTTTATAACCTGGAGGTAGGCAAAGATTTTTAAACAAGGCATGAAAAGTACTGACTATAAATGAAAACACTGTTAAATTTGTCCACTTCAATGGGAAGAATTTCCTTGTATAAAAAGTCTCTAGAGACTAAAAATCACAAGCTGCAATTTGGGAGGAGATATTTGGAAACCAAAAAAGGGCTTGTGTTATAAATTTCTATAAATCCTTAAGAAAAAGAGCCCACTGAATAAACAAGTGGGGGAGAACTGTAGCAGCCTGTCACAAAAGATGGTGTTCAAATGGGACATAAAGATATAGAAGGGTGCTAAATCTTAGTATTAATAATTAGGAAAATGTAATTTAGTATTATAATATTGAAAATATTGTGAATATTTTAAAATCACAATTCATAAGAAAAACTAAATTTAGAGATTAATACTAGCGAGACCTGGGGAGAACATAGAGCAGTTAGAACTCTTAGAATTGCTGGTAAGAATGGAAGTTAGTAAACCACTCTGGAAACTGGCAGTATTAATTATATATGCCTACCCTCTGACCTAGCAGTTTCACTCCTAGGGATATAGCCAACAAAAAATGTGTACATATTTTCATAACAAGATATATGAAATAAATGTTCCTAGCAACATTTTTTTTGGAGTAGAGACTGGAAAGGACCCAAATGTTCATCAATGGTGGGATAAATATATTGTGATATATTTATTTAGTGAAATTCTATACAATAATGAAAATGAATGAAGTGCTGCTACGTGCGACATAGATTAATCACACAAATGTAAAGTTTTGCAAAAAAACTTAACTTAAAGAATATGTATCATATGCTCAAAAACAGCTAAAATGAATCAATGGTATTAGATGTCATAATATGTATTACCTTGGAAAAAAGAGAGATTATACACGGGTTCAAAGGGACAGAAGTAGGGTTTCTGGGGGTCAGGTATTATTCTCTTTCTTGACCTGGGTGGTAGCTATATGGATATGTCCGATTTATGATAATTAGTCAAACAATACAGTTATGATTTGTACACTCTTATTTATGCATATTATGTTTTAAAATGTTGATTTCAGAAGTAGAGGCAAGGGAACAGTAAGCGGTAGAGTGGGCACATGAATTATTTTTCATCGTTGTTCTTGTAGCTAAACTATCCTCACTCAGTTGTTCTGGTCAGATGTGGGAAAATGCTGTGATCGGTGATGGTGGTGGTAAGTGTCCTCTGGGGCCTGATGAATCCTTGGCTCCTGGTGGGAGCTCTTCTGAGAGCTCAGGGACCAGGCCAGGAGATCTCCAGAAGGGAGCAAAGCTTTAATTGAGGCTGGTCTTTGAGAAGTTGCCCAGGGTTTGGTAGATGCTGCAGTTTGAATATTTGTCCCCTTTTAAACTCATGTTGAAATTTAATGACATTTTAGCAAGGTTAAGATGCAGGACCTTCTAGAGATGTTTAGGCTGTGAGGGCTCCACACTCATGGGTGGAATTGGTGCCTTTATAAAAGGATGAGTTTGGCCCTTTCTAGCTCTCTCTTGCCTTCTAGCCTTGTGCCATGTGATGATGCAGCAGGAAGGCCCTTAGCAGATGCTGATAACTAGATATTGTACTTCCCAGCCTCCAGAATGGTTGAGCCAATACATTTATAATTGTTATAAATTATACAGTCTCAGGTATTATGTTTTAGCAGCACAAAACAGTCTAAGACAGTAGGGTTGCCTAAAGACATCACAGTGGGCTCTGGTAGGAGGTGGGTAGATGCAGCAATCATTGCATTTCTTATAGTTCTCTTGTTCTTGTTCAGAAGTTTTTAATCAGTTAAACACAGGGTGTTATTTAAGAAGGGAAAACAGCTTGCCTATAAAACTTGCTGAACAAATCGAAGAAAGATGTAAATTTCTTGACAAGCTTAGCCTTATTTAAAAAGAATATAAAAGACCAGAATAATCTTTAACTGATGCCAGCCTTGAAAGAGTGTCATCAAAAGCACCAAGTCTGGAGGAAACTTATGAAAACCTGGATATAATCAACTTTGTACTTAAGCATGAAATAACCTCCATTGACAAATAACTGAAAAAAGAGAAATCCAAATGCTCAGAGAAAGATGAGCTGATGGATGCCATTATAAGCATGAAGAAGACATAAAAACCATCCTTCCATGAGTGGCTTTCCCAAATACAGCATTTGCCATCAAGTGTATCAAGGATGGTACCTCATCAGTGAATGAACTGGTCTTCCAAAGGAGAGTTTCCCTCTCTTCCATGCAGGCTCTCACTTTTGCTCCCAGGATATGTTCACTCACCTCCCACTCCAGTATGAGGTCCAGTGGTATCAGTAGATCAAAGGAAACTGTTTGTGGGAAAGGACTGGTTTCGAAGTCACTCTTCCTGAAACATATGGATCCTGAGTTTCCTATTCTGCAAAAGTATAACACTTTCCAGCAATGGCACAGCCTCCACAGCAAGAGCAATGAGAGATGACTAGCTGGCAAGTTTTCTCAATATTCTTCCCCATTGCCTAGATTTCTTTCTGCCACCATAATCTAAATTTCGAAATGAATCACCGGTAGGGTTGATCTAGCCTTCAAATGAACCAATTACTGAACACTAGAACTACAGTAAGATACTTAAAACCTACATTAATTGAAGCATAACATGAGCAATTCAACAGGTATTTAAAAATGTAAAGGCTATTTTTGTATGTCAAGAGCTATATATAACGGAGCTTGAATATGAGTGTGAAAGGAAATTATTACTATTGCTTTTTAATTTTTTTTTTAAAGACAGAGTCTTGCTCTATTACCCAGGCTGGAGTGCAGTGGTGCAATCATAGCTCATTGTAACCTTGAGCTCTTAGCTTCAAGTGATCCTCTTGCCTCAGCCTCCTGAGTAGTTGGGACTATAGGCACGTGACACCACACCTGGCTATTTTTTAAAATTTTTTTAGAGTAAGGATCTTACTATGTTGCCCAGGCTGGTCTTGAACTCCTGGCCTCAAGCAATGCTCCTGCCTTGGCCTCCCATAGTTCTGAGATTACAAAGGTTAGGCACCATACCTGGCCTATTATTTTTTTAAAAATTGCATATTATATATATGTATATATATATTAGAGGTACACATGTAAATATATGTATTTTTAATGTTAAGTGTGAAAGATAAAGAGGTTTGGGGATTATGTTCCACTGTTTTGTGAGGGCTTCCTTAGAGATAAAAGGATTTTCTAGTCACATGAGTGGCGTGCTAGAGCCAGTTCACACTAGATAACAAATGTTGGTTATTAAATGTTCAGGCATTTAGTGAGCTGGTTATTATACACAGTTGTTATTAAATATTCAGTTGTATAAACTTCCAATTAAGTTACATTAAATACAAAGGTAATACATTTTCAAAACTATTTCTTCCTATTTTACTAAATTTCATAATTATTTATGAAATAACCCTTGAGTTTATTTACACTGATTGTATCCAAGTGGTGGAAATAGTAGTGTGTAATGTCATGCTTCTTTGCATACTTTCCCAACTCTGTGTTCAGTGACGTCAGGTTGATTGTCTGAAATTGAGCATGGTGAGAATATTTACATCATAGAAATCAGAACACATTATAAATCGGGGCTTGGATTTATTGTTTTGATGACTGTCCAGAATGAAGAAAGTGATGAGGAAAACATTAATGATGCTATTAAACTTAAAAATTTGTTGTCTATGTAGGCATTACATTGTACAAAGCACAAAAAATTGAGGAATTAGTCTTCTAGTGTTCAAAACTATTGTCTAATTCAACAAAGAAGTTGCTCAAAAATATTCTGGCACAACTCTTTTGTGTTTTACTTTTGTCTTACTCATTAAAATAAACAAAAATATCAACCAATACTCATGTTGAAGCTGTGCTTGTTCATTAATTGCAACTATAGGTTGGCTACAGATATAAGAGGCAAAAATCAAGTAAAGCATTCTGTAAGAACTATTGACCATATGAAATTTATAATAAAGTGTGTTATATATTATATAATATCTGTTAATTGTGTGCTAACATCATTTATGTGAATAACATTTATGATAAACTCATGTATGTATGTACATACATGCATATATTTCCCACAGAACTGGTTGTTAAAAGTTTACCAGGCCAGCACATGTTATACATGATTTCTGATTATTTATAAACCGTAATCAGAACTGCATTCTATTCTCTACTTTCTGACACTGTTTCTTAAAAGTGTAACTGTTGTGTCTTGAGGTGCCTTGTTCTGAACTGTGGAGTGTGGCAGGCTTGTGAGGAGGTCAGCTACTCCTCCCATGGAGCCAAGAGGGGTCACCACAGAGGATAAAAAAATTGATAGGAAATAGAGAGAATAAAAGAATACACAGAGACTAAGGTATAGTTTGTAGTTTTATATAAAAAGATCAGAATAATCACAGGGGGCGACTCAGGAGACTGGACATATCCCCGTGAATGTCTATCCATATGGTTAGATTCGCACAGGTTTTTATAATCATAGATATCAATTACCAGTTGTCAGGGTAACATATTTGCATATCAGGGAATGCAGTTGCTAGGGGAGACAGGTAGTGGGTTGGGGTCAAAAGTCCTCTCAAAGGACTTCTAACAAGTTCTAATCTGTCTAGGTGAACAAATAGGTACAAAGTCTTTCAAGAGCTAACTTCTAAGTTCTAAGAGGGAGTTATTAATTAACAAAGGTATAATAAAAGAGGTATAGTGACCCTATATTTCTTTGATTTAGTTATTGTGGACTTAAAGGCCAACAGTCAGGAGAGAGCAGAAAGCCCATCTCTATAAAACATGTTGTTTATAACACAGGGGCATGTCTCTGGGCAAAGGGTACTCATTGTCTCTGGCTCCCATCCTGTGAGCCCAGTATTTACCTGTTTTTGCCTTTCAAAAACAGGGAGGCTCCAGAAAGAGATAACTGGGAAGCCTTCTAGGAAAACATCCCTACCAAAGCCCTCTCCCCAGGCAGCCTCTGATAAGAGAACTAATCGAGTTCACATATTTCTTCAGGGCAAAACCCTGCAAACTCCTGTTTCTGTCTTTAATATAGCAATATTGGATGATACAATACAATAACGATCTTATGATCTACATCTCCTTAATTCCTCAATCATATTTCCCCAACATTGAACATAGACTATATTTCCTACATTGTGTGGACTCTCCTGGAGATTCACAGGAAACATTAAACCTCTGAGAAGTCCATCAGTGGAGAAGCCAGTTTAGCACCATATTAGCACAGTGATTCCAAAACTTTTTGATTACCAACTCTTTTTTCTCTCTGTGCAAATATTGATTTCACAGTTTGGAAAATGCTGCTTTAGAGATTCATTAACCAGCTTCAATTGTTGGATTGCTTATGACCAGATCCCATGGCTTCAAATACAGTCCACTATTGACCTTGATCCTATGATCAGTCAGTGGTTAAAAGGTATCCTTTTGAGTAAGTGCTCCAAATCTTTTTTTCTTACCTGAAAGCAAATATATAATAATGGGTTACAAATAAATCAATTCAATGATTGAATTCATTGGAATGGCTCAGACCCTCTTGACGTCTGTACTTGACTTATTTAGTGGTTTCAATGTTTTGGACCCTGGATCTTCGTTGTATAAACCAGTTCTCTCCCAGGAGGTATTACGCTTATGATGAGGAATGGAAACATCTCTATGAGGGGCAATGATCACACTCATTGCCTGGTTTCCAGCAACATCAGCTGTGTGACTTTCATCATTGTGGAGGCATTTAAACAATTTCTCAAAGGGGAAATAATATGAATGGTACGTTCGCTGATTATTTTTGCAACATATCTGGGATTGCCTTTCAATCTCTACCTTCTGCTATAACTATTTAGCAAATATTGTAGTGTCTTGAGGACCTCATTCTTAACGCATATCACTGTTACGTTAACAACTATGCTGTAATGGTGTGTGTAAAATCTCAAGATGGAAGAGGACCTGAAGCAACATTTGATGTCATCCTAACCTTGACTATATATTCAACTTTGGATGTCTGGTTTCAGTTTGAGTGATTCGTGTGACAGAGAACTACCTATGGACTGAGGAAGCCAGTCTATTTTATAACATCTGATTGTTTGAAAGTTTTCATTTATATTGATTCAAAACCATCTTCTTGTAACCTCCACCCATTGGTTCTAGGACTCCCATCCAAGGCTGCATGAAAAGAATTTTTATTCCTCATTTTATTTACTCCTATATGGGATGCATTTGAAAAAAATCCTATTTGATTCTCCTTACTTTGTTTAACTTTCCAGCCCCATGGCAACAATTGTCCTTTGTATTTCCTTGTATGACTTTTTCCTAAACTATAAATCTTGTCTGCATGTTCAGTTTGTGATCATTACCCTTTAGTCCTCAGGACCAACTTAAATATTCCAGGGAAGATCCGGTTGGTGCACTGCAGAAAGAGATACTGGCTTCCTTATTTGAGATATTGAGATACTTCTGCCAACTTTACATTAAGATTGTTTTGAACTACTGGGCTTATAGCTGATATCTCTGGTATTTAGGTTTATATAGTGGCTACTGACTGAGACGCGTCTTTCCCATCCCACCCTTTTATGGTCTTATTCATTTATGTCTGGTGATATTTGGCCCATCATTCTTGTCCATTGTTAAACTTTGAGAAGTCACTTCTTACATCCAACTTGGTATTTATTTTTCAGCTTTCTTTCATCTACAGATTGGATCAGCCTGATATTAGTGCTTTTCTGCAAGTCATTAATCAAAATGTTGAAACTGAAAAGCCGTAATGGCATTGTCTTTTTCTTTTATATTAATTTGAAATATAACAATATGATCACAGTGTAGGATTTTTGCACTCATTGGTTTTTATTCTATTTTTATGAGATTATATTAGAATTGTGTTAATAATTTTAGTGATTTATGTATTTTGGACCCTTAATAACTACTCAATGTAATACCTCAAAATGCTAATTATTCATTAGGTGTTACAATTTAAATATTCAACCTACAAAAGCTAAATGAAAATGAGTTAAGTCTAATATTAATTAACAAGGATTTCAAGGGGAATAAGAGTTTGGAATTCAAATTTTTCAAATACAGAAGAATACTAAATGAAATTTATCCTTAATAGGTTGTTGATCTTTTTTGTTAAAATTTGCATTGTACACAATCCTGATGGCACTCATGATAAGCAAACTCATAATTCATAATTATTTGAGTTTATAAAATAATTTAGGTGGAAAGGGCTTGGTGCAAGACTTAATGAAAATTTTCCTGTAGAGTTTGGATCAAATGAATGGTGAGAAACACAGAATGTGATTGTTCAGAGTTTTCACATTTCTTCCAAATAGAATGAAAACTCTTAGCATATGAAGCAGGTTGATTATGAGTCTAAGTATGTTTTGGCTCTCCATTTTACAACATAGAATCTGCTCAAGTTTTAAGATGGAGGTAAAGTTTGTTGTGTACTAGTAATAAATGAATCAGATTACGTTGCTTCTCTACTTAACTCCTCCTCTGACTCCGTATTTTTTTTTTTTTTTTTGAGACAGAGTCTCACTCTGTTGCCTGGGCTAGAGTGCCGTGGTGTCAGCCTAGTTTACAGCAACCTCAAACTCCTGGGCTCAAACAATCCTCCTGCCTCAGCCTCCCAAGTGGCTGGGACTACAGGCATGTGCCCCATGCCTGGCTAACTTTTTCCATATATTTTCAGTTGTCCAGCTAACTTCTTTCTATTTTTAGTAGAGATTGGGTCTTCCCCTTGCTGAGGCTGGTCTTGAACTCCTGAACTCGAATGATCCACCCCCCTCAGCCTCCCAGAGTGCTAGGATTACAGGCATAAGCCACTGTGCCTGGCCTGACTCCCTATTTTATAAACAAGAAATATATACTCCTTATCTTGACTTTCAAGACAGCATCTGCCTTTTCTTTCCTCCCCAGCTTCATTTTTTACCCCCTGCCTCAACCATACTGTCTTCTTTCTATACCTTAAACAAGATGAGTCCCTTTTGCTTGAAGACTTCACACCAGCTGTCAGCAAAGATCTCCCTGTAGACTCTAAAGTCTAGATCTTTGAATGGCCCTTTTCTTCTTACATTTCATGTGTCAGATCAAAAATCACCTTCTCAAAGAGGTCTTTCCTGACTCCTCTGTCAAAGTAATCCCTCTTTCTTCCTCACGTGCTCTTTATCATAATAACTTATTTTCTTCATGGCTCTTATTGCAACTGGAAACCATCTTGTTTTATTTATTCATATGATTATTGTCTGGCTGCCAACAATAGAATATAAGCTCTATGAGGGCAAAGAAGTTGTCTTATTTGTTAGTACTTATGCCTGGAACAATGTCTGGCACATAGTAGGCACACAACAAATATTTGTTAAATGAATGAATGATTTAATTCTTATAGTGCTATGAAATCAATGTCTCCTCCTTGCTATTATCCTAGTTCTCTTTTTTTTTCAGAATCTTAAGTACGGTGACAAAAAATAGGAGAAAAACACAGATCTTCAGTAACATTTCTTTGCTGGTGAGAATCTTCTTCCTGAATTACCACAGGACAAACATCGAGACACTCAAAGGCAAGGGAAGCCTGACACTGAGGGGCTGCTTTTGATAGCTCACATGATACCATTTCATTTCTTGTGTCTTCTGGATTGATCTAGACAAACAGTATACTATAGGGTAAAGGTTCAGAGGGCAGCAACAAGAAGAAGAAGAACTGGAGTCAGAAATAATATTCTCACAGAGGCTTTGAATGTGGATGTAATCAGTAGTTTTACAGAAACAAACTTTATGCTGTGGTCTGAATGTGTCTCCCCAAATTCATGTGTTGGCAACTTAATCCTCAATGCAACAGTGTTGGGCTGTGGGGCCTCTTAGAAGATTTTAGGTGATGAGGGCTCTGCTCTCACAAATGGATTAATGCTGTTATAAAATGGGCTTGCAGGAGTGCCTTCCCTCTCTCTTGCACCTTCGGTCTTGTGAGGATGCAGCAAGAAGAGCCTCACCAGATGCTAGCACCTTGATCCTGGACTTCCTAGGCTTCAGACTGTGAGAAATAAATTTCTATTCTTTATACTCAGTCTCAGGTGTTCTGTTATAGCAGCACAAAACAAACTGAGACAGAAATTGCTACCAGAGGAGTGGATTGTTGCTATAACAAATACCTAAAAATATGAAAGCAGCTTTGGAACTGGGTGATGGGTAAAGGCTAGCACCGTTTTTAAGTAAATGCTGGAAAAAGTAAATATTGCCATGAATGAAGCATTTATGGTGATTCCAACGAGGATTTAGAAGAGGAGAACTGTAGGAAAAGACTGAAACTTCTTAGAGATTATTTAAATGATCATGAACAAAATGGTAGTAGAAATATGGGTAGTAAATGTTATTCTGATGAAATCTCAGATGGAAATAAGGGATAAGACATTGGAACTAGGGGAAAGACCATTCCTGTTATGCATTGGCCAAGACCTTGGCTGAATTACGTTTATGTCCTGTGACTTTATGGAAGGCAGAATTTATGAACAATGAATTGGGATATTTGGCAGAAGAAAGCCCTATGTAGCAAATCATTCAGGATGCTGCATGGCTTCTCTTAATTGCTTATAGAACAGTGTGAAAAGAGAGAATTGATTTAAAGATGAAATTTATAATTAAAAGAGAAGCAGAACATAAGCCCTTTTTATAGCAGCATTATAGGTTTGGGAAACTCTCAGCCTGGTCCTATGAAGAATAAAAAGGCATGTTTGGGAGGGAATACCAAGGGTGTGGCCAAGCAACCACCAAGGAGATTAGTATGGATGGAAGGAAGCCAGGTTCTATTCATCAAAATAATGAAAGAATGATCTCAAAAGTATTTTGGAGATATCAGGTGACTGCCATGCCCATCGCAGGCCTAGAGTGCCAGGGGCCTTGAGGGCAAGACAATTTAAAGGAAGGGCCCCAGGGCATATGAGGTACTTCAGGACTCATTGCCCAGGGCTACTTCAGGTCTCTGCTCCCCAAATTCCAGTGCAATGCTCCTCAGCATACCTAGCTGTGCCTCAAGTGAGCCCAAGTAGTCTTGGACCACTACTCTAGAAGCTCTAAGAAGTGAGCCATGGTGGCGTCCATGTGGTACTAATTCTGCAGGCATGCAGAGTGTATAATAAATGGAAAAACATTTAAAAAACCACTCCAAAACAAACAAACAAACAAAAAACTCAAGACTTGGGAGAGACAGAAATGATGGCTGCTCCAGGACTCTTAAGAGGTAGGAACCAGTGTATTGTCTCTTTAAGGCTCTGCCATTGGAATAACTCCAGCCATTTTTTGATCGATATTGCTCTACTCTTAATATTTCTAGGAGAAAACATCTTGTAATTGTACAATTGACCTACCTTTGGTCATAGATTCACCCCATGAGCAGAGAGGGCTGCCCTCAACAGTTAATCGGAGAGTTCTTCAACTGCAGTGAAAGAAGAGAGTTTCCAAAGAGACATTAGGTGCCGTTGCCACACAACCAGGTTCATTTGCCCACTGCCCACAAGGAAGCCAATACACTGAGACAGCAGGATTTATGGAAGAAAAAGAGTTTATTCCGCATAGTGCTAAGCGGGGAGATGGGAGAAATTTCTCAAATCTGCCTCCGCCGAGAATTTGGGAGACAGGGTTTTTGAAGACAGTTTGACATAGGCAATTGAATCTGCTAATTGGCCATGTTTGGGGTGGAACCATAGGCTTGTAGAAATTGTCTTCTTTGCTGACCAGATTCTTGGGTGGGGGTCACAAGACCAGTTGAGTCAGTTCCTCGGTATGGGCCGCTGGTCTGGGTGGTTCAGCCGTTCCACTAGAACTCAGGACCCGGACGATATCTCAGAAACTACTCCTAGGTTTCAAAAAGGTGATATTATCTACGGAGAAAGCTAAGAATCTTTATGACCACCAGCTATGTGGCTCCAGAGTGGCAATTATAGAGAAGCAAACAGGGGACAGTGGCTAACGATTATCATTATTTTTAGCTAGGCCTGTGCCTTATTTTTAGCTAGGCCCTTACCGCAGTTCTCGCCTTGCACCCTGTTATTGACTTGTGTAAAGGGTGGTTTCAGTGCTAGGGTTCAAAAAGAGGCAAAAGGAGGCTGAGCAAGCAAAGACAGCAGATGACTGCCATAGCAGCAATTCCAGACCCCTCAAATTTGAAATAGAAGAAGTTTCCATACACTGCTGTAATCCTCATCTGTTTTTTTCCTTTTCATAGCACTCAGTGGGATTCCTGTTTGTAACTCCACTAGAAGGTTAGCTTTGTTAGCACAGTGACTGGCACTTGGCAGAGAATTCATAAACATTTATTTAAATAATTAGACTTAAGTAGATGTATAGAACATGCTCTGAAAGGCTTTTGAAGCTGGTTGGTTTGTTACATAATTACAAAAATGAAATTGGAAGTTTTTACAAGATCATCAGCACCAAGTAAGTACAAATCCATATGAACCTAATATTGTGTAGAATCTAAACTTCTTGAGGGTAGAAGAAATATTTTCTACTTTTTATATTTTTATATCTCATATAATGCTCAGTATAGAATTTACACAAAGAAGTCTCTGAATAGGCATTTATTGAATTAAGGCTTTTCATGGAAATTTCTTTTGTATTCCAGTTAGTAATATGTTAATCTTAATAACACACTAATGCTTTCTTTCTCTTTTTCTTTTTCCTTTGTGTGTATGGGCTGTTGCAGTTTTTAATACTACTAATGACTTTGAAATGGGACATTGACTCAGAATTAGTGACAATCAAGTGTTAATGGTCCTTGCCTCGTGGCCTATCAGCAACTCATCTCAGCCGATCATTAGTTCCCAGAAAATAAGCTGGATCAGGCTTTCCCAAGATGTGGCCATTTAGAAAAGATTCCTGATTGTCATCGGAACCTCTCCCTCATCTTTCATTGTTTTTTCTATTTTTATGTCTTTTTGGCTCATGCTTTTGATCAAAAGGAATGATCTATGCAGATACAGTGGGTAGGTAAATGAGAGGAATAAAAAACAAAAAGGAAGAGAATTAGAATAAAATAGTTAACCTGAATTCATGCACACACCATAATAAAATCATGGAACACAATTGCCAGACATGGCCTTTGAAATTATCTGATTAAACCCCTTCATTTCTCATGTTATAAATGAGGAAACTGAGACCCAGGGAGCACAAGTAACTTTCCCAAGGTCTGTAAAAGAAAAAAAAATCATATGCAAATAATACTCTTTGCTTCTCTAAGCATTTCTGAATTCTTTCTGTCGTGGGGCTTCCCACCATAGGCTCATCTTGATGAATCAATTTGCAAAAAAATGTGATAGTGAGAGAAATCAATCAAAATTTCATTAGTGCAAAAATCACTGGTACACTTTCCATTTCTTGATCTGTGATGCTCTGGAAATTGCCATCTTCAAAAGACAGTAGTAAATAAAGAAAAAAAAAAACCAGAAAAAAAATTGGAAATGACCATCATGGGGATCAATTGATAGACATTTTCTCCTGGCAAGTTTTCTGTGAACCTGATTATGATCCCTCTAACCAGAGTTTAGCATGAGGTCAATTATAGAGATGCTAAATTCCTGCCTGTTGGATAGATCTGAATAATATATATATATTTTTTGAGACAGAGTCTTACTCTGTTGCATGGTCTAGATAGAGTGCTGTGTTGTCAGCCTAGCTCACAGCAACCTCAAACTCCTGGGCTCAAGCAATCCTTCTGCCTCAGCCTCCTGAGTACCTGGGACCACAGGCATGCGCCACCATGTTCTATGTATTTTTAGTTGGCCAATTAATTTCTTTCTATTTTTTAGTAGAGACAGGGGGTCTCGCTCTTGCACAGGCTGGTTTCGAACTCCTGACCTTGAGCGATCCTCCTGCCTCAGCCTCCCAGAGTGCTAGGATTACAGGTGTGAGCCACCGTGCCCTGCCAGATCTGAGTAATCTTTAATCTGTTTGCCCTGTGTTGATTTACGATGTACCCTTTCTGGATCTGTTTTATTTCTTGCTTTATTTCTCAGCTTTATTTCTTGCTCTTCCCCTGCTCTGTTCCGCCACTTTTAGGCTGCTTTTTCCAGGTTTCCTTGATCACTGGGCAGGGTTTGCTGGAGCTGGCTCATATCAATGTGTGAGAACTGATTGTTAAATATTCAAAAATCCTGTGAACTAGTTATTAACATCAGTTAATGGCATCATTAAAACTTAAGTTATCTAACCTTGTAGTTAAATAAATTACTGTATATTTTAAAGCAAAGATAATACATACCCCAAACTCATCATTTCCTAATTATTTTACTACCCTTTTCAGACTATCTGTGCTCTTGGGGTTGTTTATGGTGTTATACCTGTACGTGGGGGAAGCACTGCCTATCGGTGTGTTGTTTTTGTGCGTCTCTTCTCAACTTCACATTCAGTGACCGTACAAGTGGTAGACGGAATGAAATTGGCCAGCTGGGAGTGAGAGTATTTACACTATGGAAATCAGCAAATGCTACCAATCAGGGCTTTTTTTTTTTTTTTTTTGGAAAGTCATTTGTTAACTTGCTGTTTTCCAGCTGTGTTTAGCCAATGGGAAGCACCAGAGAGAGCTTGGAGCAGGGTGAAAGGAAGAAGTCAGGGTTTTTCGCCTTTCATTCTGTGGTCTGTGGGGCATCTTTTCTCTTGCCTCCTCCAGTTGTCCCTCTATCAAGGGGTGTTACTTATTTCCTGTTGTTGCCAATCTCTGGGTTGCTTCACTGTCTGACAATTGCCATTGAATTTCTCAGCTCTTCTATCACCAGTGTAACCAATTCCCTGCATTAAATTCTTTCTGCTTTAAATGTTAATACTTGAATGATTTCCTTTTTCCTGTTTAAACCTTGTCTGATACATACAGCAGATTTATTTAAACAGGTGTCTTTTGTTTTCAGCAGCAATTTTATGTCTGAGCTTGCACAATTTAAAACAGTATGCTGTATTAGAGATAGAAGACCCTCTCCTTCTTCAGAAGAATGAAAACCCCAGAAAGTGTAAGCAATTTGTCCACAGTAAGTTGGTGAAAAGCAACAATACTTCCCCTGCATATACTGAGATTTTTGAGCCACACACATTAATATTTTGAACTCGAGATGATATAAAATTTGTTGGAATTGTTGAATTCTTGCAGTATTTTTTTGAGATCTGAGTTTAAATTTGATAGCTCATATACTATCTTTGTTAAGTTTTCTTTTTTGGTTTGTTTTATTTTGTGCCTATGGTGCCAGAATGATATCCAGAATGAGAAATTTGGTAAAATCTGTACGATTTTAAAATATTGAATTGATTTTTGAAAATTGAACTGACAGCTATCTGTTTTACTGTCATATAAAAATAGCTTATTGGGTATATAGCTGCTGCGTCTGGGTTCTCTATTTATGAAGGTCCATTAGATTATCATTTCATGTATTGATCAAAATCACATGATTCTATGAGACACAGAGGAGACAGATGCAGTTTCTTCCTTTCTTTATGATTTGTATAATGTCGAGAAAGTGAATTTTATTTAGGAAATCACTGAACAATTTCACATTTCATCTCATAGGGAAGCACTAATTATTTTCCTTTTTTTGATTTTTCAAATTTTGCTGAAAGGGCTTAGATTATAAACACTACTCATGTAACTTTATATCTTGTAAGTCTCCTTTAGTGCTCTGTTATTAAAATATTATGAAAGAGAAAGACTGATGATTAAATGTTCCTACATGGATACATTTACATTAATGCATAATGATTAATTATAAGTTAATGCACTCATTCACAAAAATATTTTAAGATGGCATAATGATAAGGCTGCATTGATAACCTTGCACAGCCTCTTATTAACGTTAGCAAAAGCCAGATACGAGGTGACGACACATTTTGGAGCTGTGTGCTGGCCAGACAAGCTGGCTTTCTGCAGATGTCATACTTACTTTTGACCACAAGATGCCGCTCAATAATCCATTATGATTTAGCTCTTTTGTTACAAGCCAAATGACATTTCCATTTATTTTACATGCTCTCCAATTACATATTAAAACTCATAGTGGGTGGGTTGGGGGGAGGAGACCCTGACTCTCAAGGCACTTTTTAACTTGTGTGTGGGAAATCGATGAATAATTTTTTAAAGGTATACAAATTCAGGCTGAGAATTGTGACACCGTAGCATTGTGGCATCCTCTGTGCTTGTGTGGGTACACGTCCACCCCCGCCCTGCCATCCACCCAACCTTTTATGTATATGTATAGTCACCAGCACCATCTGCCCCCAGATGAAATAATTTCCTGCTGGTCCCTGCTAGCAACACACAAAACAACCTATGTATGTAACTCTTCAAAATGTCAAAGGATTACCTTAAAACGAAAACACATAATCAGCTTTCTGTTTTTCAGGCAGCAATTAAGTAGTCACAACATGGGAGTCTATAGATGAAAGCTCCAGAAATAATCATTTGCAAAGGTAATCATTGGAGGAAGAAATTTTATTTCCCAAGCCCTTGTCTTAAGCTAGAAAGAAAAAAAAAATCATGGTGTGAGGATTCTCTTTGATAGAGATGGCTGTGGTCTTTCACTTTGCCAGCAAATTTGCCCTTACATTTAAATTTACAATTTTTATTTTTTGAGATAAGATGGAGGCGAGGCTTCTCCACAAATACTTTTTTTTTTTATGACCAGTGTGCAGATAAAGACCTGTGACCACAGACAGCGTGGCCACATTATTGAAACACGTTTTCTGGGAAGTTGAAGGGCCAGCCCAAGACAGGAAGCAGCTATATAAGGAAATTTCTTCCATGAATGTCTTGTAGGAAGGTTACTTTGCCCTTTCCTGGAATTAATTTGGCAATGATAGAGCTGGTCTTGCCCTTAGGTAAAATATTCTGCCTAAGTGATATGCTTCCTGGGTTGTCAAGAAATAACCTTCAACATATTAAGTCCTTAGCAGTCACTTCTATGTTAGTATGTGTTGGTTTTCAGATACATTGGTCTGACCCAGCTGAGCACAGGGTTTTGGAAGATGGACAGTGATGATCAGTGGAAAGGAAAAATAACGAGATGGTCTAGGAAGAGCCCCGAATTCTGCATTGTTTTATCTGTGATCCATCTTAGGACTGGATCCACTTGGTGGTATAATCATTTAGTTAAGGCAATTAAAAATGAATGGATCCTCAAAAAACTAAAAATAGAAACTATCATATGATCCAGCAATCCCACTGCTGGGTATATATCCAAAAGAAAGGAGATTAGTATATCCAAGAGTTACCTGCACTCCCATGTTTATTACAGCACCATTCACCTTAGCCAGATACAGAATCAACCTAGATGTCCATCAATGGACGGGTAGATAAAGAAAATGTGGCACATAGGCACAATGGAATACTATTTAGCCATAAAAAAAATAAAATCCTGTCATTTGCAGCAATGTGGATGGAACTGGAGGTCATTATGTTAAGTGAAATAAAC